>JBBPNE010000201.1:0-37305 GCA_038090735.1 Xerocomellus amylosporus | reverse complement strand
CGTGTCATGGTAAGAAGGGACCTCTTCACAAAGCATTAGTTCGTTCGCTATTATCGTAATCAAGGCTGCGTGACGTTGGTCGCAAGACATTAGCTTGTCTTCGTCGTTTCTTATACACGTCGTCGCTCCGTCACTTCGTGTCCTTCAGTGTTTCTCGCTGTTCCCCGCAGCGGGCTTCCACTGAAAAGGTATACACAAACATCGCTTGGGGAACTTCGCGTCGACGGGTGATGCTTTGTACTCTCCGAGGCAAACAAGCTTGAAGAGATATCCATGAACTGTGAGAGGACTGAGTGATAAAGCGGAAACCTGGGTCGAGACACTGAAAACCGGGTGGGCCTCGGACGTGAAGAAGAACGACAAGACGAGCTTCCCTCTTCTAGCGATCTGTGCCGTGTTGTTCAGCCATCGGCCCATCCCAGGGCGTTGACCTCGGAGGCATCGTTGGTGTCAAAAGACCTGGAAATCGTCTTGGAAGGGAGTCATAGAAAGCTTGCAGTATCGTGAGAGTCGCTGGAGATGATTGTGAAGTGGTCGAGGTCGATGGAGTAGGGCGTGTTTGACCATTTCCGTGCGTGATGAAATCCAAGACACCTTCGAGGGCGGCAGCTTTGGCACAAGCCCCATTTCCATCCGACTGAGCGTCAAATGCGAGCGACAGTGCTACGAAAGCTGGGATGCAAGTCAATGTAATGGACTGTGGGGCGACTTGGGGTCAAAGCTTGAAGTGGGCCCGAGCGGTGATGCGGGGTGACGCGGCTGGCACGCCACTCGAATGTCGTCCACGAACGCGTCCGGTGCTGCTGGCAGCTGTATACTGCACTGGCGGCATTGTCTGTACTGGGCGTCGGCCCTGGCCGTCGAAGTAGTCCTCGAAGGAGATGGCGCCAACGTCGGCCAAGTTTTTGGCGATGCCGGTCGAGCGTTGACTGCCAGGAAATGTCGAACATCGGAACATGTGTCGACTGTTTTTGGCTCCCCTACGGCGTCATCCACTACACCCTCTTGCTCTTGCTCTTCCGCCCTCCTCTCGCCCCCAAGACCTGGGACAAGACCTTTGGTTACATGAACCTCACCGCCGTCCGCATCCAGATCCTTATACCCTGCGCTGCCCCCTGGTACGGAGTCACACACTCAGACGTCCCCGGTTCTCCCAGCGGCCTCGCCCGCATCGACGCCCTCTTTGGCGGCGACGGCTACCAAACCGCCTTCTCTAGCTCCCCTCTCGTCATTGGCGCCTTCCCAGTCTGCACGCCCGTCGGACGACCTTCGGCGCGCTCTTCATTACCCAATTTTTGGGACGAAATCGCACGGTACGTGTGGGCGTATGTCGGCGTGCTCTACTGGAGTACAATGTACCTCACGTACCATTACCTTATCGACGTCGTCGGCGGCGCGCGTCTTGCCACAACCGATCTTTCTAGAATACCCGCATGGCCATCAACTATGACCGTGTGCATGTTACCGTGGCCCAAAGCTCGATCACCCAACCTAACGTGAAGTTCAATTGTTATCTAGAAATGGATATCAGCTCGCCGTCAAACATGAAGGAGCCTCTTCAGAAAGCATACCTCTTCGCCTTGCTATCCCCCTCTCAAGCTTTAGTTCGTCCGCTATTGCCGCAATCGAGGCTGCGTGACATTTCAGATCCGAGTCGCAAGACAGTGGCTTTTGAACGTCCAGAGATCAGAACGCTTGTCTGATTGTTCGGAGGCTCTCCCCTGGCCAGAATATCGTAATCGAGTTGAATACCGACAGTCCCAGACCGCAAGCCATACACAAACGGGACTATGTCAACTCGCTCTGGGGCACCCCTACCCCATCCAACTTTACTGGTACTCTACTAACCGCTGAGCGAGTGTCCCACGCCGGCCCGGACGCTGTTCTACACCTCGATCAGGGCATCGAGCATCCTCCGACCGTGCCCATCGTGCATCTCGCGGAAACGCTGCTCCTTCATCCACTCCATGCTGAGGCACGTCCCGCGCACGCATCGGCTTGGACCTGTCCGGGTGGACGTGCTCGACCGTTTCCGTGCTCAGGACACCTTCAAAAACTGCAGCCTTGGGACAGCCCCCTTCGCATGTGGGTAAGTGTCTAATGTCGAATCGGAAACGTGGACGCGAGCGACCCTGTGCGGCCTCGTGTCAATGTACCATTCGACATGGGCATGCTAGTAGCAGTACGATCTGGAGGCGTGACGCCCCGTCGGCGGCACGGGTGGGTCTGCGAGGGACACGGTCGAGTCGGCGGATCTACCGGACACAGGCGACCTACCAGGACCACGCTATTTTGTATCGCTCGCCAAATCCTAATCATCGGGTGCAGGGTCAAGGAGATCCTATCCGAAAGCACGCGGTGCATGCGACGAAGAAGCGCTCACGGGCGGAAACATGCAACCCTTGTTTCCAATCGGGCTCCACCCCTCCGTCCGTTTATCTGCGTGAATTAGATTCGCAATGTGTATGCCTACATATGCATCCGTCCGGACCTTGCTCCCGCGGTGATCCTTTGGGAGACCGTTGAAGATGTTGGGAAGGAGGGGGGTCACACGAATCTGAAACTGCAGCCATACGTCGTAGGATCGCTCATGATCGAGGATGCAACGAGGCGCAAGGTGATGCTATTGGTTCGCTATACCCGATCTAGCTAGTCAAGATGTCAATGCAATGCAAGAAAATTCACCCAGCACATCATATGGATCCCGTTGGGGTATCATACAAAATCTTTGATTCGATACTCTCCGTTCATGCTCAGGCAACAGCATTCAGACACAGCATAATGCAAGGTAACGTTGTACCACTACACTATTTCACATACAATCTCTCCTTCTCATTCGACTGCCACAAACTGGAACAATTGAGAAGGTGAGAACTGCGGGGGGTCGGACTTGGTGGGTTCGATTGGCCTGATCACAATCTGCGACACAAATCAGAAACCTGACGTCTCAAGAGGAGATAACGAATTACCGGAGTCTCATCGTTGGGGACGGTCCATCCATTGTCCGGATCCTCAGCTAGTGCGATGCTGAACAGGGAACAGTTTAGCGACACACGGACTCACCGCGAAAAAATGAGTGCTACCACTTACGTGTATGCGTCGTGATATTCCCTGTAGGTGACGATCCATTCCACATTGGAATTACGGATAACAGTAACATTGACCTCGCCGTCAATCACCGTGCTGTAGGGATAGGTGCCTATGAGGAACGTAAAAATGTCGCCCTCCTGCTCTACATTCCACTGCAGCAGATGAGGTGAGCCCGGCACTCTGGATGGAAACGAGAAATCACCGTACAACTTGGATAGCCTTGTTGATGCCGACAGGCAGCAAACCTAGCTTTGCTTCATCGATACTGGCTGAGCCATTGGTAAGAGCGACGATTTTGAAACTACCGGAAACGAGGTTGGGAGCCATCGAGACCTCTGTGGTATGAGGTTTGGGGATGAGGTATACTGTGTGAGTGGTTCGTTGTACTGATAGCGATCGAATAGAGACCCTATGCGATGGTAATACCCCAGCCACCATCTCGAACCTCGCCGCGAATCTGTGGCGCTGTTTCGATAGCCGCTTTTGCGGCCTTCCTAGTATGCGCTCTCATTTATGCAGAGATTACTTGAAAACAAATGGGGAAAGAACTCTTGACCGTGTAGGTTTTCATTCGAGTTTCCACCTTTCTATGTAGAATACCCGTGTGGTCAGCATCTGATCAACACTGCGTCATTCTTGCCAAATAGCCAGCCGAGCCCAAGTCGTATGCGCATAGAACCACAAGAGTTGACCGTGTCGCCAAGGAATATCTCTCGTTCTTTGAATGCTGAGGATCTTGGAACAGTTTCGAAGGTAGCTTGTTCGGTTGCCATTCGGATCGATTATCAGAGCTACCCTACCCACAAATTTGCCTATCAAGTGTGGAAAAATGAGAAAACCCCCCAGACCTTTGAGACGCACGACTTACGGCGTGATGGCACTGGAGTCTGGCAGGTGGAGTGACCACACTCCGATACCTAAAATCGGTGACCAGACTTATAGTGTCAGATCGAGAAGGGTTTTCCTCGGGTGACTGTACGCATACGGCAGTGAATCTGGTAGGCCTTGCAAATTTAAGGAGATTCGGAGATTCGGACCGTTCAGTAGCCAACTAGTGTCAATCTTGGTTCCAAGAGCTCACTGACATGCTGTGGAACCAGGATCGACGCTAACTGAATGAATACGAGTAGTATCGCAATGCGTCGAGGAAACTCGTTGGTGGAGTACACACAACGTATGGAATGCAGTAAATGCGTTCATGTGCTCAGTGCTGGCGTCCTCAGTTGATCGTCATGGGTGGGATGAGCCTGCATCCCAGTGAAACGTGACTACGATCACCTTGTCATGTTTGGCCCCTGATAATTAACATAGCAACTTCCCCCACAACCTCCCTGTGCGCAAATAGCATGTGTGGATGAGCACACAACCGATATATTAGTACATACCACACCAATGAGTCATGATATATTGTTGACTGCCTCTTGTCTCTCACGCAACTGAGAATTCGAGGACTGAAAAGTTCACGAGGTCCCAGACTTTCTCGAGCTTCAGACCAGCTGCGGTCCTGCGGAGAGCCCAGCGTCAGAGCACTCCAAGGTTGGTCGTCGAATCATTCGGCTTACGAGAGTTCCAACAAATTCCGCAGCGTGCGCTCCTTGGCATTGTACACGATCCACATCGTCAGGTCCGCTTGGTACATGGAAATATTGCCGACACCGAAGTTGGGAAGTAGGGGTTCAGGGGCCTGTGAATATCAGGAAGGAAGGCTCAGAACCTGGGTCAAGTCGCACCGAACTAGGAAATACCGACCACGACGGTACCGAGGGACGCAGCCTCGGCCTCGGCCTGTTTGCGACTGAGTCCACGAAGAACGTAGTCGTCTGTGTTCGCGTTGGGGCGTGAGCCAGATGCGGGATGCGAATAGTTCAACTCACGGATGAGAACGCGGCTGTGGGGCCCTAATGCTTGACGGAGGTTGCCGAGGATGAGCGCCGCCTCGTGATCGGACCAATTGTGAATGATAGCCCGGAGCTACCATTCGTGTCAGTCGTCACGAAAGGCCGCATTCGGGGGGATGGGTTTAGACCTACGAAGTAGATGTCTTTGCCCTTGACTGGAACGTGGGTAAGGAAGTTAAGATCGGAGAACTCGATCCGGTTCTCCTGGACTGCCTCGGGATAATCTCTTGCCCAAACCTAGGAGAAGATTAGACTATTGCTCTGGATGATTGTGAAGCGGAGTGCTCACACCTCGGGCCAGGGCGAGTGTTTCTGGCAAATCCTGGATGGTGATCTTGATATGTTTGTGTGTTTTCGCGAGAGGAAGGGAGAAAGCACCGATGCCCCCACCGACATCGACGACAGTGGAGTATTTCTCGAATGGGAACTCTGAATGAGTGAGTGAGTGAGCGCTGAAAGCCACACCAAATGGTACGCACGGGTCAGGAATGCGAGAGAGCCTGTGAGTCCGTTGAGACCTCTCATACCGTGGTGGAAACTCTAAATACATGGTTGAATACTAGAGTTATCAAAGTACCAAGCAATGCACCTCTCTTTGAGCGTCCTGGAACACAATATGAGATGAATTAGTGGTACGTGAATCCAACATTTCCCTACCTCTTCTTTCATTAAGTCGAAGAATCCGCCGGTGATACGCCCCTTATTGCGGGTATACACGCCAGGAGCATGTTCAGGGTTCTCAGAGTATGCAGTCTTTGAGTCTTTCAGAGTTTCATACAACACAGAGGCACCCTTGTCTGTCCCTTCGACGTGAAGGCTGACAAGGTCACGAACTGGGTTACTGCTTTGCAGAATCAGAGAGAGGCGGTTATTTGCAAAAGTGTCGGCTTCCACTGAAACGCGGGATGAATGTGGGGTCCTTCGACCAACAAACTACATGACCGAGACCTTCGTTGTAGCAACCTCTGGTGGCCAAAAGACGCAACAAACGTGCGAGCTTCTTTGCGTCAATTTCGACAATCCCGGAGAGCTCGTTCACATGGATGCCCTTGGGGTAATCCACGAGGATATCGGAGATCTTCTCTCGGAGAACAACACGGATACAAGCGTGGTCGTATGCTTGCACGAGCTAGCGGTGTTAGGTGTTAGCACTGGAGTGATAGGATAAGGACAGCCATGACGCACATTTATAACGGTGTGCGAGGGCGGTGCAAGGGTAGTGCAGAGCTGTGCACATGCACCTTCGAGAGTCCGAATGGCGCTCTTCAGCGCGATATTGTCGATGGCATTGTCCAAGGGGTGAGGCTCTGTGGAATCGATAGAGGGTACATCACCCCCGACTTTCTCATACTCTGCAATAGCCTCCTGAGCGGCCGAGTTAATCAACATCAAGAGGGCTTCCAGTTTAGCTTTGTTGGTCGTCATCGTGGTAGATTGGGAGATAGAGCGATTTGGACTCCATGCATGCCGTCCGAAGGTTTTGTAAGTTCTGCGGATACACCCGATGGGTCCTTTAATACCAAAAGAAGGTCAGTCAGATTAACTTCGACTCATTGTCAGCAAGGGCTGGGTAACAGGTAGTGTGACGATGTACAAAGTCATGTTGTGACACGTGACAGGCCAAATGAAGATCTCGACTCAATCTCGACTCTAAACCAACTCCTAACTTGATTTCGTACATCCACGAAATTGTCACCTCGCACTGACAACCCTCAAGCACAAGACGATCAACCATTTCTTTGAGGAGGAAAACACAAACTACAACATGCACCAAAAGGACAGCACAAACGATTCAGAAGATGTACACAGCGATAGGGCGACAGATTCCATGCGGTTAGCAAAACAGAGGTGAGCAATACAATGTCCAAGTGGATTGAACAGAATAAAATTAAAGCCGAGCAAAGGAAGGAAGCTAATGTAAACGGGGGTCAAGGATCGCGATCAGAGGATTGCTGAGCGCGGCGGTAAATTTCATCGTCTAGAAAAAAATCATCGTCTCCCTCCATATGAGTGCCTTGGTGGCATGCAGCAGCGTGTTTCCACCTGCGCAACTAAGTTCGCGAGTATTGCAATGATCTGCGTTCGGTACGCACCAATAGAGTTCTTTTACCTACGATGTATTCGGTCAAAGGCCATTCCGACCATGAATGCATGCGACGACTTGCCTTGATATCTATATCTTTGATACTTTCCACAAGTATCCATTTATTGCATCTATGACACTTCCCCTCCTGTATACTTGTGCGCTCGTTCTTGGCTGGATTTGGACGTTGGATTGTCCGGAAAGCGACCGGGGGAGAGAAAGGACGGGCAGAAATAGAGGAAATTCCTTGACAAGTCTAATGAAGGCTGCGTGCATCCAAGTTGGAAAACCTACCGTGGGCATACTGCAAATGGTAGCTGGGCGCATTGCTAATTTAGTATTTTTACCAGTGGAACACACGACTCTGTCAGAGGTGTGATGTGAGCTGGTGAGGTGAATGCGCTATCAGACACGTGCCACTTGTATGCAGAGAACTTCATTGAGAGCCAGACAGCCTCGCCCTTACCGCCACGAGAGGGACTCTCGATGCAAATCGGGCAAACCCCGACCTTTGTGGCTCCGCATCCCTTGACGAAACGTGGCGTATACAGATCCAGCGCATCTCGCGGTTCGTTATAGATCCCCGCCACGCGCCTAGAATCAGCTGAGAGTAAAGGAAATCTGGATGATGCGTTTGATCATGAGCATTCATCAAGTCGGTTACCAATGAACAGAACGAACGTTTCGTCAGCCAGCCGCAGGTAAGAACTGGCTGGGAAACGCAGGTAGAAAAGAGAAAACTGTGGATGATAAGGTGTATTAGTAGGGAGGAGTCGTCGGGTCGATGTATCGAGGGAAGAATTGGCGTCGGTGGAAGTTAGTTCAGGAGCGGATCGTGTTTTCTTGCGCTTGTTCGGTATCTCATCGCCATCGCGGCTACGTAAGGCTCTCTTCCGCTTGGATCCGGTGGTGCCCTTCGCAGGCTGGTAATCAGAGTCGTGGGAACGAGAAGAGCCTCGAGTGGATCGACGAGGGGGCTCTTGTCCAGATTTGGGAGGTTGATCGGATTGCTTTGGGTCATTGGGTCTCTCTACGGTCGGTGAGGAAGGTGGAGAGCTACTTCGCAAGTCAAGCCTGCGTCCGAAACGGTCGGAAGATTCGGGAGATGAAAGTGGAGTAAGATCCGACAGATCCGACAGAGGTGACGAACGATCTTGAGATGAAAAGGTCGAAAAAGGGATGTCATTTTCGGTAGTCGCTGCAGATATAAATTTATCGATCAGGGAGACTCGTCCTACGGCATCCTGGGAGCCCTGGAAATTTGGGCCGTAGTCAATCCTGGAGGGGGTTTCACCAGCGTTTGAAAATGTTGGCGAGAAGAAGAACGAAGAATGAGAATTCCGTGCGACGGGGGAAATTAGAGAGTTGATATTGTTCCATTCTCGGGGGAAATCGCCAACAAATTGTCGCTCGAAGGGAGTGCTTCCTGATCCTTGAGAAGGCGGTGATATTTCTGGAAAAACCAAGGAGGGAACTTGTGACACTGGCAAAGGGCTCGGGGAAAACACCATTTGCATGTTTGGCAACGATGTTGATGGCGCGATAAGAGAGCGCGGCGTACTGATAGGAGGATATGCACGCATACCGGGCCAGGGAGATAGGGCGCTTGATTGTGGTCGATCGGGTGTAGATGACATCGGAAGACATGTCGCAGTGTCCTGATGGAATGTGTAGTTGTCCTTGTGCAAGAGTAGATCGAGAAACTTGGGCATCGTCGCTGTTGGCATGTGATCAGTGGATTGGCTACAGCTATGCCCAGTCAGCTACCTGTCAGAAGCACGCTGATCTGTCTGCGCAAGTCGAGACGAGAGGAAATCAATGACAGCTTCACGGAGATTGAATATTTAAAGCGCCTCTGTAATCGGCATCAGATGCCGAACACGTACCTCCGAAAGCACCATTACGCTCCTTATGATTCTCTTCAACTTGCTCGTTTCCAGCGTGCTCTTTCTGGCGTCCGTTCAGCACGTCAAGGCTTCTGCACTTACCACTGTCATTGCAGCGAACGAACGCATCTGTTTTTACGCCGACGTGGACAAGGCCGGAGAGAAGATCGGGGTAAGTGCTCCTCCCCTTGGCCCGACGTCCAAAATACCAACCCGTATCTCTAGTTCTACTTTGCAGTACGTATTGGCTCGCACGGACCAAGTCGACTTTCTCAGCTATACGCCAGGTTCAAGCAGGAGGCTCCTTCGACATCGACTTTGACATCAAAGATCCCAACGAGAAGCTGCTTCTCGATGGACAACGCGAGCGTTCAGGAGACTATGTCTTGACCGCGAACGCTGTCGGAGAATATTCCTTTTGTTTCGAAAATGACATGTCCACGTTGACCGACAAGCTGCTCGACTTTGACATCATGGTCGAGAGCGAACCACGGAGAGAAGTTGCAGCCAAGCCTGGTCAGGTCTCGGATCACACCAGCCCAATCGAGGAAAGCATCTACCGCCTCAATAGCATGCTTCTGAACATCAAGCGCACCCAGAGACAGTAAGCATTCCGTTGGACGCGTCGACAAGTCTTCTCATGTGGTCATAGCTTCCACACGCGAGAGACACGAGGCTTCTCTCTGGTCAAATCTACCCAAAAGTAAGCATCTAGTCTGCGTCGTCCTTGCGCCCAACTCATCACCTGCGCAGTCGCTTGTTCTGGTATGGCGTGTGCGAGAGCTTGGCTGTCATTGGAATGGCAGTGTATGTGATCCCATACGAGAACGATGCAATGACCTCTGACCATACACCAGCTTGCAGGTGTACGTTCTGCAAACCTTCTTTACCAAGACGGGTCGTCGGTACAAAGTATAAGATATTGGACTTGATTTGTACCTGCCTCGCATCTTTATTACCGACCTTAGTGGCCCCCATCTGCGTGTAGTAAACTCGTAGGTGAGATAAGATAATGAGATAACCTCTGCGTAATCCTCAAGATCGCAATTGCATCGCACTGCTCTTTTGCTCCCATCATGGCCAACGTACAGACACAGACGACCATCATCCCCCACAGCCAAGAACCGTATGTAACCAGGACATACCCAAACGAATCTGAGCTCGATATCCAACTCCAAAATGCTGCCACTGCCCAAGCAGCTTGGAGGAAACGTGCGCTCAAGGAGCGTATTGAGATCGGGCACAAGTTCGTGGTATGTGCGAATCCATCCCATACAGTGATATCTTAGATTGGTTCGCAGTCGGTGTTCAAGGCCATCGAAGATGACGAACGGAAGGCCCTCCATCTGGAGCTCACCCTGCAAATGGGTCGGTACGTCCGTTTCACGGGTCCTCATCAACGAGATACAGCTCATTCGGATCTGCTAAAGACCTGTGAGTCAAGTCCCTGGGGAGTTCAGAGGGTTCTTGTCTCGCGCGGAATACATGCTCTCCATCGCAGAGTCCTGCCTCTCAGATGTCTCTCTCAAAGATACCGATCTGCCTGGATTCAGACGGTACATCAAGCGTGAGCCCCTCGGCGTCGTGTTCGTGATTGCTCCTTGGAAGTAGGTTTCATTCATCTCTCTCGCTCCGTCCTACACTGATCTACGTCCTACACAGTTATCCGTATCTCGTGACCATCAATTCTGTCCTTCCCGCTATCGTGGCTGGGAATGCAGTACTACTCAAGCCCTCCCCACAGACACCCTTGGCGGCAGAACGCTTCGTCGATGCACTTTTCAAAGCTGGCGTGCCAGAAGACCTCGTGCAAGTCTTGCACCTATCGCCCGCGCTCACGTCCTACGTGGTCCAACACAAGCTGGTGGACTTTGTCTCTTTCACTGGGAGCGTCGTCGGTGGTCAGGCCGTGGAACGCGCAGCCGTAGAAGCAGCCGGGTTCAAGGGTGTTGCGCTCGAGGTATCTTCAAGCGACTCTGGGTTTCTCGCGATGGCTGACTTGCAGGCAGCTCGGAGGGAAAGACCCTGGGTACGTTCGTCCGGATGCAGACCTAAAGTACACCGTCGCAGAACTCGTGGATGGTAGGGGGTCTCGACGCACTCGGCTGCATTTTCTCGACTGAGATGTCTTCTCTTATAAAGGTGCCATGTTCAACTCGGGCCAGAGCTGTTGCGCTATCGAGGTGGGTTCAATGGCACTGAGGGTTCTTCGCCCGCTCAGTCCACCTGTCACAGCGAATATATGTGCATGAATCCGTATATGACGAGTTTGTAACACAATATGTCGACCTCGTCAAGGTGACTGTTCTTCCAGGCCTTGATTCCTGCGGAGCTCATATTCCACGTCAAAGAAATATGTCCTGGGTGATCCCACCAAACCAGAGACGTCTCTTGGACCAGTCGTCAGTGTGGCAAGTGCTGAGAAGATCCGCAAACAAGTTGCAGATGCGGGTGAGGATCCCTCGGTTTCCTTGGCGCCACGTTGACTTGATAAATCATCTAGTCAAGGCGGGTGCCACGGCGCTCATTCCGGAGGACCTATTTCCGATAGCTCAACCGTGAGTACGCTTACATGCAACCGTTGGTCACCTGAAACTTACGGATGAAAAAGGGGGACTGCCTATGTTGCGCCGCAAGTCTTGGTCAGTGTCAATCACAGTGAGTCTGCTCGTCAACAGGAGTGCGATTGCTAAGATGGGCCATTTCCTAGCCATGGACGTTATGACGGTAGGCGATTCTGAATGGATGACATGGGTATCACTAAAAACCACCACAGGAGGAAACATTCGGACCCGTTATTGGGATTCAAAAGGTCAGTCAAAGCAACTTTCCGATCGCTAGCAAGATATTAACGAGCAGGATTCAAATAGGTCTCTTCGGACGAAGAGGCCATTCGCCTCATGAACGATTCCCCGTACGGGCTGACGGCCTCTGTATGGACGAATGTGCAAGAAAACGCCGATTCTGAAAAAGCGTTCTTGCGCATCGTCGACGAACTGCAAACCGGAACAGTGTTTCTGAACAGGTGACATTTTTTGCCCACGATATCGAGTCGCTGTCTCATTGGGCACGATCGAAAGATGCGATGTCCTCGATCCTGCACTGTCATGGACTGGCGTCAAGAACAGCGGTCGTGGGGTCAGCCTGAGCAAATTCGGTGCGTGAATGACTTCAGCATGATGGACAAACCATTCACGGGTCGTTTTCGTCCGTTTCTAGGCTACGACCAGCTCACGCGCGCGAAGTCTGTACACATGAAGATCAAGACGACATGACGGCTGGGTTACAGAGACCTGACGGATGTACAGATCGTTGTACTGATACGAGGATGGGGGCTACGAATACCTACATGTAACCGCCCGTTTGACGAAGCCTATAGAATGAAAACGGCGATCAGCCAATAGTTCGAGACCGACATGAAAAAAACGATAATGATCAGGACCCTCGAGCGTATAATGAGGGCCAGGGTAAGGTTCCTCAACGCGCAGAAGCACTCGGTCTGGTGCACAGCAATAATATCATCACGAAAAAGGCGGTGGATTGAATTGAGGGGGACATGAGATGCTCACCGCTGGTCATTCTTCGAAAACCTCCCGACAAGATGAGGGCAAGTGATCAGCAAAGGTTGGAAAAAAAAAGCATGGACCAACATCACGTGGTGCACTAGCCGCTGACAGCGTGAGTTCGCCGAATTCCATGTAGTCCAGTGCTCACTGCTAGCGTGGTATTTCACTTGTGCTGTACCAGTCGACGAGCACGATCTTTGGATGACACTAAGTAATGTTTATTGTCTATGGCACTAACATAGAATTGGTCTGAACAACGTCTTCCGATTGCACGGGTTACACAAAGGTCACAGACAAGAGAAGGAGTCAAAGGTCAGGTTTTCACGACCGAAGGAATGGATGGCAGAATTGACACGTCAAAGGAAAGTATACATAATCGTACCCATACAGGCGCTAGAGATGCATGTCGTATGCTTAGTTGCATCGCATGTCCGAAGTGGTTATTCAGTGATCCCGAGACTTTCTAGAGTGTTTGTGAGACGGTGGCATTCGCAGAAAATCAAGAAAAAATATAGTACCTGTATTCACCCTCTGCGGCTACGCTCAACTCTTCTATCTCGCCCTGTGCGGACGAGAGTGCCTCGGCGGCAGAGGCAAAGTAAACTAACTGAATGGACGTCAGGGATCTGAACGCAATTGGTAATAGCATGCGCATACTTGTGCTTTGATGAGTTCGTTCAAGTTCTTGAGGGGCTCGGGCTAGGGGCCACATTAACTTGTCGTCGAAAGAGGACGCAAACGGTTGCCACGTACATTCTCAAGAACGGTCTTCATGAGCGTGATTGCAACCTCGGTCTTCTGGACGAGGTCGTCTTCTGCGTTCTCAATGTCGAGCTTTGCCTGCTCTTGCTTAGTAGGACCTGCGGTCTTCAAACTAGAAAAAAAAAATACATTTCAGTCAATGGAGTGGGGAATTACGCGACGTCTTACGACTGTTTGGCCGCATCGAGTTCGAGTCTGCTGGTACGAACGGCCTGACGGGCCTTCATGGCGACATTGATCGAGGTCGACAGCGTCGTCTGCCACGGGAAGAGGTACTGCCTCTGGATTGCATCGTCCTGCTGGACGCGCGCGCCACCAATGGCCTCCCAAACGCCAGCATACAAACCGAGGGCCCTCCCGAGCTTATCATCCTCGCCCCCTGGGGCTCCATGCAGCACCGTAGCAGCACTGGTGGCGGCACGGCCGAGCGCATGGGGGAGCGTCTTGTGCTGCGAAGCTACGGGGGAGACGGGGTTCGGTGCAGGGAGGTTGGTGCCCTTGAGGTTGGTGGCTGCGAAATTCGTGACGCCGCGACCGATGTTGGTGGACAGCTCGGAAATCGACTCTTGAATCTGGGTGGGGTAGTCGTACGACTCGGACTCGTATGCCTTGGTGATCCTGGGTGGGGACCGGGTCAGGATATGTACGACGAAAAGGTGTGCGCGCCGTTGCGATCTCACCTGAGCAATGCGAGATGGGCCTGACGCAGCGCGTCGACGCGGGTCTCGAGGTCTTTGTACTCTGTCAGACGTTCAAACGGGTGAGACGTAGAACTCGTTGTATTTTCGGAGAGACGCCAAACCTTGGGGCAACTCTGTGATTTCGCCAGGTGCAATTTGGCCCAGACGTTCGCGGGTTGCCTGGACGCTCGAGTTGAAGCCCTTTGCGAACTTGTTGGCCGACTGGCCGATGTTCAGGTTCGAAAAGCTCGATTGCAACTTGCTCCAGCCGTCCATTGTCGATGTCTCGGTGGTGGTTGTCGTGCACAATGGCGAACGGGGGCTGTCCGGGGTTCGCCAGCTCGGCAGGGAAGGCGGTGCCACCAGTCCGGCTCGCGACGCGTATGCGTATGCCTCCTCGTTATCCTCCATATCGACACTGACGATGGACAGCGTGTACAGGTCCTCTGGCTTCGATTTCTCAAACTCGATACGGTGAGCGCGTTCGCGATGCCATGGCAGACAAGCTCACGCTCGGGATAGCAACCACTTTCTCGCGGAAAAAGGTCTGCCAGTGCCCAGGGCGACCAGCACCGGCACCACCATCGTAGGGTGTGTCTTCAAGGATGGCATCGTGCTCGGCGCAGACACGCGCGCAACCGAGGGCCCCATCGTCGCAGACAAGAACTGCGAAAAGGTGCGTGTTCTTGCCATCGTCTGCCGAGGCGTCTCAAGTTCGTCGCATCCAGATACACTTCATCTCAGAGTCCATCCGTTGTTGCGGTGCTGGGACTGCAGCAGACACCGAATTCGTCACCGCGACCATCTCGTCCAACATCGAGCTGCACGCGCTCTCGACGGGGAGAAAGCCGCGCGTGGTCACTGCGATGACCATGCTCAAACAACATTTGTTCGGGTCCGTCCGTTTCCCGCTCTCTCGTCTGCGGGCATACTGAGTCTATCCATCAAAAGATATCAAGGGCACATCGGCGCTGCACTCGTCCTCGGCGGTGTGGACATCACCGGCCCACAGCTCTTCACTATCCATCCACACGGTTCCACGGACAAGCTGCCGTATGTGACGATGGGATCGGGAAGTCTGGCAGCCATGGCCGTCTTTGAGAGCGGTTGGAAGCCCAACATGACGGTAATCTGAGCCTCTCTTTCCCTCAGACATCCAGAGGGCTGACGTCACCCCGTCCACAGCGAGAGCAAGCCCTTCAGCTGGTGACGGCCGCCATTTCAGCGGGTATCTTCAACGATCTCGGTTCGGGTTCGAATATCGACGCATGCGTCATCACTGCAGAGGGCACTGAGATGCTGCGCAACTTTGTCAAACCAAACGAGCGTGTGGAGAAGGAGCGTAAATACACGTTCAGACGGGGAACGACAGCTTGGAAGAGCGAGACCATTAGAAATTTGATCGTCAGCGAGCAGGTCACCCCTGTCGTGGGCGAGGCCATGGATGTTAGCTAGACCGAAGTCGTCAAATGTACACTAGTCGATGTACAATGCCACTCAGAACTCCGCATCGATGGCAGATATGCATAAAATAACAGGGCACTAGAAATACTGTTCCATGTACATGTACGATTTATCTATACAGTGATTCAAAAGGATGTAAAGAAACGTTGTACACATGCAATATGAGGACACGGATGCCATAGGCCAATCAGTGACTTAGTTCAACGCCAAGTCCGGTGCTGGAGAAACGACTGCTACCAGCACGGAGATATCTACGGAGCCATCGAGTCAGAACTCGACACAGTGGCCAGACAGGGTACACTCACCATCGATTTTACCGCCCTTGAAACTCTTTCCTTGTTCCCTCGCTCGTCGAGCAAACGGTATCTCGTCTTCCACGTCCCCATCATCGTCCGCAAAACTCTTCCCCCTTCTCTCCGACACCCGACGTGCCCTCGAGCACAGCGCCTCGCTCAACATCCCCGCAAGCGTCCTCCGACCAAGCAGTCCCTTGCCCTTCCCATGCTCTGTATCCTTCAAAAACGACCTCTTAAACCGCACGACCTCGTCCAACACCTCCGAGTCCCACAAGTTGTCGCTCAGTCCGTCGCTCGCGAGGATGAGAATATCGTCCGCTTGTACGGGGAGTTCGAGGATCTGCGCATCGCCGGGTCGGGCAGAAGAGCTCGGCCCGAGTTGCACAGGCGTGTTGAAGGCCCACCACATCTCAGCACTCCGCCAGGCGATGTGCTCATCCCGTACTAGCATACCCATGCAGTCGCCCAAATGTGCGATCTTAAGGACTGCGTCGTGCGTAGGCTTTGGCGAAGTTGGTAGGTTGAATAGTATCGGACGATGGGGAGAAGATCCGGGAGGTGTCGGTGGTCGCGCATGTTGAAGAATCGCGACGAGTGCAGTCGAAGACCCTGTCTTCAACGGAACGTTCCTTGGCTGCGGGAGGATGGGGGTCTCGGGCGGTGGTGAGGAAATCGAAGATGGAGCTACAGCATCACTAGGTCCTGTGGAAATAGGCTGTTCTTCGGGAATAGAAGCAGGCGAGGATGGCTGCGGAGACAAAGCCGACTCGTCGGCAACGACATGCGCTTTAATCGTTTTTTCATAAGCACGTTCGAGAATCATGAGTATGTCCAAGCCATCCTCAAGATCCTCGAGCGAATCTTCCAGCTCCCCGTTGAGCTCATCAATGTCCGCAGTCCACGGCCATGCGCCATTGAGGGCTGTGCTGCCTGTACGTCGTGGTGAGGCACTGCGGGCTGGGGATGCTTCGCGCCGCTGAGAAGTGCATGCATCCACCTCGAGGGCCTCGGCCGAACAATGGTGCATCAAACGCCGAGCAAAAAGAGCGCTAGGTGAAGGGTCCTGAGAGGACCGTTTCGATGCGCAAGGGTCTGAAGATCCGGTAAGGTTGAGCTTGACAAGACTAAAACGACGTCTACGCACCCCTGGCCCGCGACCAGCCGCCGACACCATCGGCGACGCCCATGGCGTTTTCGCGGATAAAGTAGGCATCTTCGCCTACTTGGACAGCAAGATTGAGGTCCTCCGTGGGGACGTCCTGAAAGAAACATCCAGTGGAGACGCCAGAGCTGCCCATGCCTGATTTCTTCTTTGCATGTTTCGGAATGCCGTATGCACCGACGTCCAGGTGATATCGGGTGCGGTGCCGCTTGACACGCGGATGCGAGTCGGACTGATCAGAAAGCGAAACGTTGTAAAACGGGATCGGGGGAAAGGAAGAATACGGAAAGAAACCCGCGGACTGATAGGACGCGGGTATGATGGGTGGCGACGAGGAATTTGCCTGTGGTGAGGTGAGTGCGGGGGAAACCGGTGGTTGGCCACCCTGTCCGTGCGGCGAGTTGTGCGAGCCCTCGCCTTCCGCTTTGACGGGGAGGCGCGAGGTCGAGAGGATGTGGGGGTTGCCTGGGCGGGAACTGGGAGGTGGTGGCGGGGGTGGCGGAGAGTCAAAGAAGGCGAGTGGCGAGGAAGAGTTCGCTGTGTACAACGGACGGGAAGACGGGGCCGAGTTCGAGCGAACTCTGGATATCGCGCTGGCCGATGTCGAGGGGGCGGAGACAGCGCGGGGCAGAGCGGTGTAGAACCGCTTCTGGATGGTCTTCATCGTCGGACGCGGTGGGGTCATGGTATTGATAGCTGGTCCACGACAGCGAGAACGACGGCGGACAGGCTCTCGTCGCTGTCGGCGGCGATGGCGAGGGGCAAAGATGATGGAAACAGACAAGCGTGAAAATTTGATGCAGGTGATGTCCCGGTGTCGGAAAAACCCGGGACGCACAGTCGCCGATCATACAAAATGGACTGCAAGAAGTGCGATAAGAATCTACCAGTAGATACATATCCGAGCATGTGCACAACGAGTCTTCACTTTTCCTCTGTCGCTGGGACAACCACGTTCACCTCGTTCAGCGCGGCATCTGCCTTTTGCAGGTCCCTCTCGCTCAAACTCTTCTTGAGCACACCCCCGGCAGGTGTGCTTACCCCAGAAGACCCTGCGCGTGAACGAACCTTCGTGACCAGCGGGCTGCGAACAAGCGGAAATGAACCATAAACGTCAGACAAAACCTTGATAAGGACAGCCACTTACAAAGGATACCCATCCTCTTCCTCCTCCTGCGCCGGTGGCCAATTATACCCACGGTAGTCACTCGTATGCAGTCGCTCCATCTGGAAAGCGGTGAGCTCGAGTTAGTCATTGCTGCCCTGGACAGCTTACCTCTTCGGTTAACGTTCCCATGTCCCCCGGAGTGGCGATCCCCGACATGCGCAGACGAGGGCTGGCAGGGGCAGACGGGAAGAATCGCTCCATGCTCGCCCCAAACCAATCACTATCCTCGTCGTCCACTTCACCGCTCGCATTCAGGAATGCGTCGGGATACGCCCGCCTTAACGCCAATTGTCTCGATTTGGAGTACTCAACGCCAAGGTTTTTCCAGTCCAACAACGGACTCAATCGTTCCACCCGGTTGCGTTGGTTGATCCGTTGTCGCCGTGTCTTGTTCGTGAATGCGAACATGAAACTGGCCAGGTTGTCAACGGCCGCGTCAACAGACTGCATCCGCCGATCGACGATGTAGCAACCTTCATCCTCGGGTCTGTCGATGAGGTCATGCATGAAACACCCGAATCCAGACAAGTTGGTAGTGACAGACGGCACACCCATCTGATCTCGCAGTCAGCCACTTGATCATCATCCATATCGGACGCATTACTCACAACCGTGCACTCTGCTGGCGTGTATCCCCATGGTTCGTAGTAGCTCGGGAACACACCGAGGTGGCACCCTCTCACGAACTCCTCATAGTCAAGGCCCAAGATGGGGTTGTTCGAGTTCAAAAAGTCTGGGTGGAAAATCACCTTGACCCTGTCAGATGGGGAATTGAACAGTTTGACCAGGCGAAGTTGGTTTAGAATGGGGTCGTTGGCATCATCCGCCATGTTGTGCGTCACAATCGGGGGGTACGAGCTGCGTTTGAGCGCAAATATCCGCCGCTTCAGCAATACTTGGTCCTCCGCAGACAAGAGGGTATCCGGTTGGAGTTCCATTTTGCCCTCCCTGCAGAGTCAAGAATGTGATTACATCCGATCGGTCGTCGATAACACATACCCGTGATACCTTGCAGCGTGCTCAAACAAACGAGCACCGATTCGGTGTTGTATTTCAGTAACAGTGTCTTTCAATTGCTTCATGACTGCTTGCCCTTTAAGGGCTTCGATCGTGTAAGAGTTGGTCGCAGCGGGCATAATGATGAACGCAACGACGGTCGTCTTCGAACCAGATTGTTGAAGGCGGTAGTTTAGACCTGTCAGTAACGTAGTAAAACAAAAGATCACCCACGACAATGGAGACCCGCTTACGTGCAAGTGATTCAATGAACATATCCACCCCCTTGTTTCGATACTCGTAGCGACCGGCAGTAAACATCTTTCAACAGATTTCAGCAACGTCCCGAAAACGGATCAGCGCCGACAACTGACATAGAGCGTATTGTCGAGATCGAAATCATAGTAACCATAAAAGTGACCCCGGACAAACTCGTGGATCTTGGCTTTCGCTGTCGCATGCAAATTCTGGAATTCGTGCATCGCTTGGAACTTGACGACGTTGAGCCCATTGGGCAAGATACCGTCTGGCTTGCGCTTCAAAAGATGTTCCGACTCGTACGCCGTGATGTCCGACACCGTCGTGAAAACGTCGGAGCAATGTGCGGACGCACGTTCGATGCAGTAGCGGTGGTATATGCCACGCTTGCCGGCTTCGTGGTCGACGTCAAAGTACTGGAGGTTGTTGTAAAAATCGACGCTGCCGGCACAGAGGTAACGACCGAGGAGGGTAGCGTGGGTCGTGAACACGGTCGTGACGTCGATGTGTCTCTTTCTGCATAGCGGGATGGCGACGCCGGCCTGCCACTCGTGAAAGTGGGCGACGACGGCGGTGTGGAGCTGTTGCGCAACATACTGAACGATCATCGTCGGCCGGAACCGGTCAGTGGAGTCGAGACGGGAGACAAAGGATCACACACCTCCCCGAGGAACCACGCGACGAGGTATCCAAAGACGATCGTATCGTTCGTCTCGGTGTCGTGGGGCGGGGAAGGGATGCCAGCCAAATTCCAGAGGTCTGATTTCCACTCGTCGAGTCGGTGGAATGCGCTGCCAGTGTCGAACAAGAGCACGCGGGGCGCACCCTCGATCAGCCAGCGGCCGTACAGACACTTGACGCCTTCGGCGCGCATGCCGTCCAACGTGGCTGCGAGTACAGGATCGGTGGGCTCCTGCGCCTCGACCTCCATCGGGGCCGTTTTGTACATCAGAGGGCCGATGAGGGTGTATCGATCGCCATACTCTGCGACGGTGACGGGGACCTTGGTTTTTATGACGGTGTAGATGCCTCCGACCTTGTTGGCGACCTCCCAAGCACATTCGAAGAGAAGATGGTTTTGCACGTCGCGCTTTGGCGGTTCCGGGGCCTGCTCTGCCATGACCAGGTGTTCGCTGTGAGGGTAAGTGGAAAAGTGGAGCGGGCGGACAAGCAGCGGACGAGTGGAGTTGGGTTCATACGTGCGGATCGAACACACGTGAGCAAGATCTCAATGGGTTTCCCTAATGCGGTAACTAAGAGCATAAACTTTAGCTTTAACTTGCTTGTATTCTATTGGCGTTTAAGAGTGCAGCTCGTATTTCATAGTCCATGGGCCCAAATAAAAAGGGGGGGAGAATAATGCAAAAATGTGTGAGACCGTGGCCCAGCCACGGGTACGAGACAGAGTGCGCTGAATAAATAAGTTCTGAGCAATAGCACACATGTAAAGCAATAAACCAGTTTCCGGTCCATTAAATATTCATGGAGCCCAGAGAAATCACGAAAAAATAGATGAGAACGATGAGAACGAACAAAACTGCGACTGCCGGTGCGACCCACGAATCGACTGGCAGACATCGGCGCTGCAGAACGATGGCACTGCCACAGAACAGGATGAGGCCGATCAAGTAAGCAAAGGTCGGAGGCCATGCAAGCATGAACCCTGTATATAGCCAGCAGAAGTAATGGTTAGACTCGGAGAGCTGAAAGTGATAACGTGGCGAGATGGTACTTGCCTGCTGTCAGGAATAACAGAGAGAAGACGACGAAGAGATAAGGAAGGCGGAAAGAGAGAAGGTAGGTAAGGATCCCTCGTTGGGAATTCAAGAGCTCGTCTTCAGGGAGATTCAGCATTGGTGACTCGTGAGAGATACCGATACTAAAGAATGCGAGCTGGAATATGACGCCCGCCAGGGACATCACAAAGGCAGAGGATAGTGCGAAGTACGCTTTGGGAGTGGTGTAATCGGCGAACGGCACTGGCGGAGATGTCGTCAGAAATACGAGATTCGTCGCCACGATCACTCCCTGCTGTTGAGAGAGGCCGTCAGCGAACGATTGATGAAGAACGCAGTAACACTAACCACTGTCATCACTGGAGTCAAAAGGGCACGATGATGGGCGTGGAAACGAATCCATCCGTCGTCCGAGTCAAGCGACCTCCAGAAGGCCACGAGATCCCTTTGACCAACAGCGGAGAGACAGGCGAGCGCGAAAATCAAACACGCTGGGAACCCCGTTGGCGCAATCCAAGCCGGGGGCATATCCTGAGATGTATTGGTGGGCATTGGGAAGTGAACGAGCCGAACGGCGACGGGGGACTGTCCAAAAGCTTATCAGAGCCGCATTGATATGGATATGCGATCTTACCTTTGGATGGGGGCAGTTACAGGTTATGATGCGAGATGCCGCATCGCTCAACTTTGTTTTGACCTGGAGCACCTACACGAGGAGAGCATATATTCGTCCGCAGTCCTGCATGTGGGCATGAAACGTGTTGGGCAGCCCGGATCTTCAATCTAGTAGCAGGCGTTAGTGTCGTGGCCTGGGTGAGGATTTCCACTCCGTGCCGCGTGGTGACAGCATTGCGTTGAGGCGCTAAAAGGCCTCGCCCGAACGCCGTGGCTCTAATGTCAAATATGCTCGCAGTAGAGGTAAGTTCATCTGTGCCGTCAGAATCTGACGATATCCCTCCATTTCTCAATCATGGATCCGGCGTTCAGCTTGAAGCTTGAGGACGTTGGCGTCAATGACTCGGACGCACCCTCGAGCGAGTGCCCTTCTTCGCCGACCTCTTCGTCGACCACCTCCATATCGGAATCACCACTAGCATCTGTTTTGTTCACCTTATTAGGATGGCTCATCCTGGGGACACGCAGACGAGAAGCAGAAAGACCCAGCGGACTGCGAGTCTGTGACCGATATAACGCTCGTTTGGCCAAGTTGTTGGTCCTCGTATGTTTCCTAGCCGCATCATCTTTGCCACCGCTGACATCTCTCAGTAGCAGAGCATCGTGTTATTCCTCTCTGCGGCGCTCTTCAGTGTTGTACTGCCATACACTTGCCGCTGGACCGACTGCACGGAACAGCAGGAGTCTGGTCGACTGTTGTCATTCTCAATGGCGATCTCGCTTTCGGGGCAATTACTCCAAACGGGTGTTCTTTGTACGGGCTCTGAGAATTTTCTCGGATTTCGCCACGCAACGAGATCAAGCCCAGGAATTCATGGTATCAATTCTTTGCAGGAGATGTGTAGAATACTGGTCCTCTCTTTACCCTACCTTCTCTTCGTCGCGGCGGTAATCTTTCTCTTCTGTGGTAGGTCAATTTGCTATTTTGTCCTCATTCTTATCATAAATCGTTTGCAGGTGTCACGCATATCTTTCTATCGCTTCCATGAATAAGCCACGGGCGTCGGTTTTTGTGTCTTCACACATTAATGGTTTGGAAAACCTGCAGGTCCAGGAACAATTACTCTCATATATCACGCAACCGGAGTCAAACCGGATTCGTTGTAGTTTAGGGTTTCACCCATCGGTAATTTATGCGAATTACTTGCAGGCAAGTTGAAGATCACTATGATGCATTCCGTCTACTACTACTATCTGGTACAACGACTTCGCTGGTTCAGCACTTTTGTAGAATACAGATTTCTGCACCCATTTTTCATTGTCCACAAAGCCATATCATAGCTGGTGCGTGTTCGGGAGCTCGGGATTGAAGCAGAAACGCACCCGGGTTTGGGACACAACTCTGGACTGAGGGTAGTGTGGATTGAAGTGCTATTGAAAAGTTTTACAACGCTGGTTACTTGATCGTAAGGCCAGGCCCTGCGGTAACTAAGCGTACAGGCCTGACTTGTATTCTATGTGCGTTTGAGAGCACAAGAAGAATGTCCCACTCCGACTAGCTGCCAATTTGGCAATGCAGGGGTGCAGACCTTCAGGCGAGGGCCGCCACGACAACCGCCGTAATCGCAGACGACACAAAATTGACCTTGGGCACCCTGTCAGTACGAGACGAACGGCAACGGGGGCGATGCACGAACCTGGTTATTGGTCAACACGTTTATGCCGCTGATCACCTTGATGGACTCGTTCTTGTCGGGCACCGACTCGTCCTGGAGAACCCATTTCTTGTCCGTAGAGTAGCGCGTACGTTGTAGGGTCGCTCCAAGCAGAGAATCGAGCTAGGCCACGTCCGGTGATCGTACGACGGTCGTGGCAGCGGAGACAAGACGATCACACACCATGGACCCAAGGACTCCCGCGGCCGAGCCCCACCCGATCAGCGTGGGGAGCAAACTCGTCCACTCTGCTCTGCAAACGCTGTTCTCCACCACCAGGCTCGCGAATTGCACGAGCCCAACAATGCATCCACCTATGCCTGACGCGATCGTGCCTCCGACAGAGATCGCACCGTTGGTCCCCGCAGGTACTGTCTTGAGGGTGGTGATGAGGACAGGCGGGGTGCTCGAGAGGATGCCCAATTCCGAGGCGAGCGTGTCCCCGAGGCAGCATGCGAATTGGCTTGAGAACGGTGAAAGGCAAATCACGCAAAGCGGAGTGAGAGACGTACCCCAGGGTCGCAAGTACGAGGGCACGAGAAAGGCCATCAGCTACGGTGGGCGACATGGGACACCAGCCGTCGCTGTGGTACACGTCAAGGTCACGAGGTACATGGATAGCTCGCGCGAGCAAGGACCAGGGTAGCGCGTCCGGGGTAAATTTCACGCTCCATATCACGCACGCGACGAAAGCTGCGCCGCTGTTGCAAAGAACCTGCCATCCGGTGCGGTAGCCACTGCCAGAGCCGTGGTTTCCTGCTTCGAGCTGAGCTTTGCGCTGCTTGCCCTCTTTGCGTGCTCATCAAGCCATCGGCACGGTAAAGTGACATACGGTGACTTACGCTTGGTCGCTTTGGATGCTAGCAAGTAGAACGCGATGAGGGATACGCCTATTGCGCGAACGTGCGTCGACATCACTGCGAAGCCCACCAAGAACGCGGTTACAGCGCCAGAGGGAGATAGCTTGCGGGATAAGGCTCCATTTACACTTAGATATAAAGCGATGAGGAAAGGGAAGACGGGTAGCGTAGCCCAAGACATGGTAAGAAGAGCTCTTGAATCAGCCAGATTTCAACAAGGGAACTTGATAGCTCAAGCGCTCATTGGCAGTGTCATGACAAACCATCGGTCGCAGTTGGGTACTTTTTTACTGCATCATATACCAGTACCCCCTCGCAGATAGGTCATGCTCGACATATAAATACACCCGTGTAGAACGCAAAAAAAGTCAAGTGCCCACTTTAGAAGGTCTACCGAGCGACGCCAACGAGACAATCGGCGCCGCAGACACCCTGCCCCGTCGACCTGTCCCCAAAGGTTCACTGTACTGCTTGGTCTCATAATCCCACGTCGCAAACATCTGCGCATCCGGAAGCGTAAACGACGACGCGTCCTGCCCGTTGGTCGTGCCCCCGTCTTCCCCTCCCTTTCCGCCTTGCATTGCAGACGCGGTCAGCGACGAATTCCACGGTGCTGGGATACCTGGACCGTAATAAACTTTCTGCGATCCTCGTTGCAGAACCGGTGGGTGAGTGAGGCGCGACGTGCGCGACAGTACGGGACCCTATGCATGTCGATCTCAGTAGAGCGCATATTTGAGAGCAAGCATACACACCGGGAGGACTTGACGAGCAAGCTCGGGAAGCCTCGAGGACTGCTGCGAGGCAAGGAATACGGACTTGTCGTTGGAGAAGACGGACCGGGGAGGCGCAGGCGGAAGCATGGGTCTCTTGTCCGCGTCCTTGTCGGTGTCCTTTCCTGTACGAGTATCCTCTGATGCGCTGAGAGCAATAGGGTAGGATGGTCCAATGGGTGCGATGCGAGGAGGACACGGTACGACGTTCGCGTACAGGGTCGACGGCGCGTCCCATCGAGCGTTTTGTTGAACTTGAGAGAGAAGTGCCATCGCCACCTTGTGTTTCGCAGGGTTGGGTGGTCCTGGCTGAGAGACGGGATGGGTTAGTATGTGGTGGTAGGCAGCTAAGAGAGCTTGTTGGGTCGACGGCGTCGGGAAGCGAGGGGGTTGGGGCTTGGACGTTCGTGTTGCAGAGGATTGAGATGGTAGATGCCACGATGGCGTGTTAGCGAGAACGGATTCGGAGTATGGCACCTGGATGAGGTAGTCTCCCGCAGTAATCGATGTAATGTGTTGTGGAAGTGGCGACGGGGGTCTTTCCATCTTGACTGCATGGGGGGCAGGTGTGGGTGAGGGGGACTGCGGCTGGGAGGCATCGGGAAACGGTGGTAGAAAATCGGGCGTGAAGGATGCTGTGGGATGTTCGCGATATGACAGCGGTTCTGTAAATCGGTCGACAGCTTCAACTGGCACCGATCCGCCAGCGTCGCCCAGTTCATCGTCAGACTCTTCACTGTCCTCTGCAACGCCGTTGATGATTGCGACATCCTCGAGGAGTGGCGCGTAAATGAGAGGGATGGGATCGTCGCTGGGAACGAGTCCTTCTCCAAGGTGACCTGCAGAGCAAAATGAGTTGATAAGCGCGAAACAAACCAAGGAGATCATACCTCTGAAATCTGCGAGGTCATCGAGTCTTTTGGCACTGCTAGATGCATACCTAGACAGCTCGATCCCTTCCGTGCTGCCGTATTCGCCCAACTCATCCAAATTGGTCCCAAATTCTTCGAGACAGGCAACCAAGTCGTGAACAGACAAGCTTGTTCGCCCCGCGAGTTCGGAGAGCTGGCCACAAGCAGACGCTAGGAGAACGAGATATCTGGTCAACAAGTTGGAGAGAACGGACACTGCTTGTGCAGAGGTCCGCGCGAAGCTGTGGGCGTGCAAAATCTTCATTACTACTGTGTCGACGATCACAGCAGTAGCAGCTTGCGAAGCCATGGCTGCGTTGTCGTAGCGTTCAGGTCGAGCCTGAAAGTGGTGGCTGTGCATGTTTTTGGTATTGCTTCTACTTAGGGCTAGAGATCCACAAGTACGGTACAATACAGAGAATTTTCATGGTCCTTTACCGGGTTGCCTTGTCCACCGAGTGCTCGCCGGTGAGGTCCCATTTACCAAACAGGAGACTGAATGAGACGAGAATCAGAGGTGAATTGGAGGCAGGTCAAAAGACGTACTCGAACGCGGCCATGATGGTCCATTTTCGGTTGTCCGCTTCGGGGAAGACCAAGGATCGCGGGCCATAGAATACTTCATCGTCGACTTCGTGCTTTTTCCGTGGGAGGCAATGGAGGAACTTCCAATTGGGGTTGGCGCCACCTTGCCGACAAAGGGCTTCTGTGACTTGATAGCCGGCAAAGTCTTTGAGACGCTGTTCTTTTTCTGCCTCTTGGCCCATGGAAATCCTGCGGGGGATGATTCATTTGATGAGGGAACGCGAGTGTTTGTTTCTCACCAGGTATCAGTGACGACGACATCGGCACCCTGGACGGCTTCGCGAGGGTCGCTTCCCCACCAAATGTCTTTGTCGCACCCTAACTCCGTAACACGGTCCCACACGGCCTTGGGACATTGATAGGCGGGTTGGGGTGGGGATGCGACACGGAGCTTGTGGCCAAGACGCGGGTATGTGACAAGCATGTCGTGGAGGACATTGGCCGAGTCGCCGACGTAGGCCACTGTGAGGGGGCGGAGGGAGGGGAGGGGCTTGTTTGGGCCGGGATCATGAATCTGAGTGGGATCGAAGAGGTGGGCGTGCTCATGCAGGGTGAGTACGTCTGCAAGGGTTTGAGTGGGGTGCCAGAGGGAAGAGAGGGCATTGAGCACGGGAACGGGAGAATATTTTGCGAGTTCCTGGGGGATGTTTGCACGGTGCGACGGGGCGAATTGGAAGGCTTACCTCGATTTCTTCGTGGTCGCCGACGCGGGCAAAGATGCCCTGGCACATGCCCCCGAGGACACGGGCGGTGTCGCGGGGGGACTCGTTCACGCCGAGCTGGATGTCCTCGCGGCCGAGGAAGAGGGCGCGGCCACCGAGGAGGACGGCGGCTGTCTCTGCGGAGACGCGGGTGCGGGTGCTGCGCTTGGAGAAGACGAGGGCAATGGACTTGTTGAAGAGCGACTGGGAGGGCATACGCAGACGCGCATTTTTCTGGTTCCGGGACTGCGGGGCGAGCCAGGGCAGAGAGACCTGCTTGAGCGCGTGCGCATGGCCGACCAACCGCAGAATCTGCGGGCCGGTGAGGTCGGCCAAGCTCATGAGATGGGGTACCATTTTGTGGGTGGGTGAGTGGTGTCGAAAGTTTTCCATAGGAGAGTTGGTAATCCGGGGATTGCCGACATAGACAAGCGCCCAGAATCGCCCTCATTCACCGACACCCGACGACGACGACAACCCGCCCACCGCCCGCGTCGACGCCGCCGCCTCCCCCGTGGGAGAATAGCCAGCCATGTCCAGCACCCGCTCGTCCGTGTCCCCACCCGTCCCCGCAGCCACCGCCCAGCCCGACCACTTCTTTGGCTCAGAAGGCGCTCATCTCCCCCCCTCGCCAAACTCCGATGCCAGGCCGTGGCTCGACCCCGACGACGACCCGCTCGCCCACCGCGGCATACCCGTCTTCAAGCCCTCCATGCTCGAGTTTGCCGACTTTGAGGGCTACATGACAAAGGTCGAGTGCTGGGGCCTCAAAAGTGGCATCGTCAAGGTCATCCCGCCCAAGGAATGGTGAGCACCCTCCCCCGCCGCGTGCCAACGGTCCTCATCGTCCCCAGGGTCGACGCGTTGCCCTCAATCACAGATCAACTCGCAGACGTCACGATAAGATCCCCAATCGAACAGCACATGCTTGGCCGCGGTGGCCTGTTCCGGCAGGAAAACGTGGAGAAGCGCAGGCGCATGAGCGTCCGCGAGTGGGCAGAACTTTGCAACAAGGAGGAATTCCGCGCCCCTGGCATCGATGACGTCGGCCTCCATGCACGGAGTGCGCGCGCCGGTCTCAGGCCATCGAGAAGAGCTCGTACAAGGGCTCCCAGCCACAAACTAGAGTCCGTCGACCCGGAGGAAACTGCAATAAAAGAAGAGCCCGGCGAATCGTCCACCGACATGCTTGTCAACGGGTCCCGTGGCGAGTACATGTCCCCACCCACAAGTGCTGGCAATCCTCGCACACCAACTGATCACCCACCCTCTCCTCGGGGTGATGATCCTGGCGCAGAAGATGACCCTGACGTTGATGCCGATCAAACAGACGAAAAGCCAAAGCAAAAGGGCAGACGAACGCAGACCCGCGAGGCACGCGAGGCTCAGCTCGCCGCCCGCGCTGCCAAGGATGCTGCTTTCATGCAAGTGTTTGACCCCAACAAAGACTGGTTGCCCCAAGGTACCACTCCTGCCGACTACACGACCGATTTTTGTCAAAAGCTCGAGCGCCAGTTCTGGCGCAATTGTGGTTTGGGGCGCCCTGCTTGGTATGGCGCCGATTCCCAAGGTGCGTTTCAATCATTCACGACCAACACGCGACTGAAATCTTTTGGTCAAGGTTCACTGTACACCGACGAGACGAAAGTCTGGAATGTCGCGCATCTTCCTTCCTTCCTTTCACGCCTCCTGCCCTCCACTTCGAACGGCCTTCCCGGTGTAAACTTGCCTTACTTGTACTTTGGCATGTGGAGAGCTACGTTTGCCTGGCACGTCGAGGACATGGACCTGTTCAGCATCAATTACATTCATTTCGGCGCGCCAAAATTCTGGTATGCGGTACCCCAGGGACGAGCTGCCGCCCTCGAGTCAACGATGAAGAGTGCGCTCTTCGTCATTCATCCTGTGTCGAGTTTTTGACATTGCCGGGATAGGTTATTTCCCCAAGGACACGTCCCAGTGCCCGCAGTTCTTGCGACATAAATCCTTCCTTGCATCACCGACGTTGCTAGCTCAGTCCTCCTGCCGACCAAATTTTCTCGTTCAGCGCGAACACGAGTTTGTCATCACCTTCCCCCGGGGTTATCACGCCGGATTCAATCTTGGATTTAACTGTGCAGAGAGCGTCAACTTCGCCCTAGAGAGCTGGGTCGAACTTGGTCGCAAGGCAAAGGCATGTCAATGCGTGGCCGACAGGTATTTCCTCTCCGTCTCTCGTGACTTATCGTCTAAGGAGTCGCCAGCGTTCGCATTGACGTCGATCAACTTCTGCATGATATGCGAAACCGTGAGGCGGGGGTGTTTGATCCGCCTGTTCAGCCACCATCATCATCGAAGAGAAAGGCTGAGGGAGCTGATGGTACGCCAAAGCGAAAACGACCAAAGCCAACAACCGCCTCCGGATTTGCCTCACCTTCCAAGGTTTCCGTCACTCTCAAACTCGGACCCAAACCTCCAGAACCAGAAGGGTTTCCCTGCTGCCTATGCGTGTCCATGTCACGCGATGGTCTTTTGCGTGTTCAGGATCCACCCATAGGAAAGAGAGAACTCCCTGAATCATTGTCGTCTATCTACGATGCCACCAGATGGATGGCACACGAAGAGTGCGCAAAGGTGGTGCCCGAGACATGGGTTGATATAGTGGAGTCCACAGAGATTCTCCCTGATGGCTCGCATGTTCGGGAGTCGAGAGTGTTTGGGGTGGACGCGATCGTGAAAGACAGATGGCATCTGGTAGGGAACTATTTCTCTTGCATCAGATCTATTGTAATGACGTGCTTCAGAAATGTTCTGCTTGTGCCAGGGGACGACAAAAGGCACATGGTGCCTGTATCCAGTGCACCAAGGGAAAGTGTACAAAGTCATTCCACGTGTCCTGTGCGAGAGAAGGACAAAATGGTGTTTCATACACCGTATTGCGCGAGGTTGAGAAGGAAGTAATCCTGATTGATATGCAACCGGCGGCCTCTCATTTACCTCACTCGTTCGGAGGGCCTTCTTTCTCTGAAGTGACACCCGGGGAGATTGTGGCCCAAGACGCACAACCCACTGTGGATGCGGAACCCCACGTGCTTAAAACGATCAAGAAGAACGAAGTGCAAGTACTATGTAACCAACACAACCCAGTGAGCATTTGGAAACGCAGCTTTATCTTGCCCGTAATTTATTCTGGCGCTAGGCCGTCGCGGCTGCGAAGAAAGCGAATAAGCAGGACAAGGTGCGAAATGAGCTTCTTGCACTTCCGTCAATGTCTCGAATCAAGATTCGCGTGAGCGCCGGAGTTTTCGAAGTCTCGCTGGTCCGCGTTATCGAGGAGACCAAATCCATCGAGGTACTTTGGGATAGGGGGATCAAGCGAGACTTTAAGTGGGGTAGCGTTGTGTTCGGTCAGACTGATGGCCAGACTGTGATGCAAAAACCGTCTGAGCCTGCACCCGAACGTGAGCGCGATTCTCGTGATATTATATACGACTTCTGATCTTCCCTCACGTGTCCTTTACGCAGCGGCGCCTCAGCAGAGCAAGGACGCAACCCCTACACTTCACGTTGCAACCTTTCCGTCCGCCGTATCGTCTTCCTCTGGTTCCTCCACTTCAGCCTCCACACCTGCACCTGCACCTGCATCCATGTATATGCCTACTTATCATTACCAGCCTTCCTCGACGATGTACGCGAGCGGGTCCTGGCCCTACCAAATGTGCCAACCTCCACCCCAGCAGATGCCATATTCGGCAGCATACACCTACCCCGGGTATTATCCCGCGACGATGCAAACGGCTTGCCGATCTCCCGCGGAGAGTTCGGGTGCACAGGGCGCGTATTGCTCTCCATTGCAATGGCAGCAGCCATACACTGGTCCAAGAACTAATTAATGGTGATCCCACAGGGTCGTCTGATCAGGCGCATTCGATGCAGTCGTGATCCGGGTGTTGTTGCGCCGTTGGGACTTTCGTTATGCAGGGACTTTTTTTTTGACAAGAACGTATCTAAAATTTCTCACTGCTCTGTAAAGTATTTCGCACTATTCGATAATTTCTTAGAGGAATGGCTAGTATTGCAACTTTCTGGGAACCGGGACAGGGGTTAAACGAATTTAAGTTAGCAGTGATACGTGTCACGTGCGTACCTTCATGACCGCGTCGCGCTGCGCCTCATTAGCAGCCTCCTCTGTTCGTCAATATGTGGTTACTAACAGGACCTTTCGATTCTGGGAGTGGGGATGTCACCACCACCAGTGAGTCCATTTGACGATGCATCTCTCGCTCTCGTCGATGATTTGGCCCCAGAGACAAAGTTGCTGAAGACTGGTCGCAAGGTTGCCCTCGGTCGAAGAGATAAACCGCTGTTAGTGAACAACAAGAAGATATCTCGCGACCACTGCGAGTTCACGGTGGGCCCTTGTACGCAAGACGACGTGGTGCGTGCCCAAAGGAGCAATTAACATGACTCTTGGTGTAACTGTGCATGTGCTTCAGGCCAACCCATCGTTTGTCCCGACGTTGGAGATATACAATGCAAAGGATAAAGCAATGTCGATTGATCGGGACGGTCTAGCAGTCATCGTGAATCCTTCGTCTTCGTCCGCACTCAAGTCTGGCGATAAGATCAATATAGTGGTGGGGGTATCCGTCGAGTGGGTCTTATCTCCATGAATAGTGTTCGCCATCTCTGACCAAAATAATAGGGTACAATGGCGACGTATCGCGTGTTTTCTTCCGCCTGCGCGGTCTCTGCCATCTATATCGAGCAAAGACTGTGCCGCGTTGGGTGGGCACTCTACATTATCTCACATGTTCCAGAGTTTTAGTGGTAACTTCAGGCATAAGTCTGATACCCTCTCCGAGCTCGCTTGCGACACACCACCTCACTCCCAAGTATGAACTAACCGTCCCATTGGCTACATCCTTGCTGTCGGCTACTCAACTTGTGAAAGTAGAATGGCTGCAAGAACTCATCCGACTCGGAACCACGTCTGACGATAGTCATCCCTTCAAACTGGCACCTTTGGAACAGTCCTTCGGCCCTCCGCTGGAGAGCAAATACAGACCAATCTTCTCTCCTTCGCTGGCGACGTCGCTCAAGTCTTTCAAGTTCTGGGAGCCGAACGAGGAGAGACTTCATCTCTTAAAGGGATATCGATTCGTTCTACTGAGTGACGCGGAAGGACAAGTTGATGGGGATACAAGAGAGTTGGTCATCCGCGGCGACGGCGAGTATGAATGCTTCCCCCTGACGAATGGGGAAGCAAAGTGGAGACAGCTACTGGGAAAGGCAAAAAGGAAGGTGGACGAGGCTGGTTTGAAGGTCGCCATCGTTACCCGCGAGCACGTAGTGCAAACTACCGTTGGTGCGGACAAGTGGCGGGAAATGGCCGCTGAGGCGCAAAGGTAGATGCATTTTTTGCACCATTATGGCGGGGTACTCATTTCGAATGCAGTCTCTCGTTGCCGCTCGTCAATCTGGACACGCTGATGAATGCCGTGATCAATACTGATGCATCGCTGATCAATGAAGGGTCGCCGAGTCAAGGTAGTTCCCCTTTACACATTGTCTCTTTTTTTCTGAATTCTATAATAGGTGCTTTGGCTGAGAGCGAATCCCCTCTCCCAGACTTTGTTCCGAATACCCATCCAAGTGAACCGTCCCTGCCTGCCGCGCCGGAGAAGGCTCCCGCGGAGTCGAACGATATTCATCGCAAATCTCCCTCTCCCTCACCCCCGCCCATGCTTTATGGCTTACCTATTCCTCCCCCGCCCAGCAAGGTATGTGGATGTAACCTTTCCGACTTGTGGTTGAGTCTGACCTCTTTCAGACTCTTATTCGTCGTACTAAGCCCCCGTCAACAACGAGTCTTGCAGAAGAACCTGTCGTGTCCGACCTCAAGGAGGAGACCCAGGTGGAAAATCTGGGATACACGCTTCCTCCGGTAGGCCCAGTTCGCATCTACGAAAATAGGCGTACTTTGAACGTCATGTTAGCTCCCTGGAATGACGCGGTCGTCTAAACTGAAACGACGAACACCTGTGCCAGAAGCTTCTTCGGTCGAAGAGCCCATTGCGGAAAACGAGCCCAGCGAAGAACCCCCGCTAAAAAAGTTCAAGGCACTGTTCGATGCGAGTGATCCAGGCAAGATGTCCGTCGATCCACATAGTGTCCAAGACGCATATGACCTCGCGATAAGGGATTCTGTTGGTTTGACTCAGGGTGGCGAGAGCCTCACCCAAAGCGACTCGCGACCAGTGCGTTCTCAAATAGCTGCCCCCCCACGAACGCTTGATGTAGTGGCTGAGGAAGAGGAGGAGAGTGGTCATTCGCAACTGCAGCCCCTTGCACCCGCATTGCCTCGTCCTCGTCGGAAATCCCCTTTGCCGCAAGATGCCCAAGAGTCACATGTGGATGGTCCGCAGGACTCTGGAGCGCATCGTAAGCCACCGTCGAAGCGAGCCAAGTCTAAAACTGCACAGAGTCACCAGGTCGACACTGATCCAGCTTTCCTGACCGCCCTCGCAACAAAAAATGGGAAGAAGAAGACGGCCGAGGATGCCTTTGATCGAGAATTCAATAATCTTCGTATCTCGAAACCAGATATCCGTCGCGAGGAGGCTGAAAAGGCATGGGAAATTCTTGGAGACTTTGACACCGAGACGAGGAATATGCGGGGGAACTTTATGGTGGTAATTGATTTGGAGGTCTTTCGCCGGAATTCCAATCATGGGCGTACGACTGTTGCGACGCGTACCTATGATGGTCTGCCAAATTTTAAGAAGTTTAAAAAGGTATGTGTCGTTGACGCTCATTGTGCTGGTCTCTTGAACAACTCCGTAGACACCAACTCCTTCGTCGCGTCCACCCATCGAGCTTGTGGCTAGGGCCGAACATGATTACGGGGTGGGCTCAGGTATGTTTAAGGGGGATTTCTCGATCCACGGCTTCCCTCATTGCACGACAGGTTACTGGAAGGATGACGATAATATCGTTTCAAACGATCAAGAGACTTTCGCTCCTACCCAAACAACAGGCACTCAGAAGCGGCGCGCCCCGGCGACTGTTTTAGAGTCAGATGGCGCTGAGAGCGATGTACCGGTCGCAAAAACAACCAGAAGGGCGACTCGTAAAGCCCCGCCATCAAAGGGGAGCGCGGCTGCCAAAAGGTTGTTCTTGGATTCGGACGAGGAAGACTCGGTACCACATGCGGAGCCCCAAGGGACTGTAGGGAAGTCCCATGCAAGAAAGATGGAGTCCGCACCCAATTTGCCCACAAGGAGTAGTAAACGACGTCATATCGTCGTGGACGATGACTCGGACGATGGTGTAGCCTTCAAAGGGTTTGGCAAGAAGAGTAGAGTACGATAACGATCAAAGCTATCTAGTAATTTACACTTGTTTGATGCGAAGTGGTCAGAGGGCTCTCGAAGCTAATTCATCGTGAATGGAAAAGCCCAACAGACGTTGCGTTTTCGCGGCCACCCGACCACCGGTTTGACTATAAATTGTAGGTAAGTTGTTGTGATAATCCTCCTCGGATGTATGGGGTGCGAGAGTAAGCGTACCGTTGTTCCTGACAGACAAAGCTTTCTGGGGCGCCCTCCCAATCGTCGAGCATGTTCTTGGTCGCATTACCCTGTGCTCCGTCGTCGTCGCCGGTACCAAAAAGATCCAATGCCAATCGAGTGTGGCTTACGCCCGCGTACGTCGTCACGCATCGTGGGTTAACCAAGATACGAGCTGGTGTGTATGCCGAGTTTGGTACAGATAGTCGAGTGGCTGGAAGCTCCTCGAGAGGAAGCTCGGAGTCTGGCATGGCGTCAAAATCCGATCCTACATTGGCATCGGGATCCTCGGGCACCTGCCGACGATGATTGGCCAGAGTTCCTGTATTAGATTGTATGTAGCGGAAAGCAGGGTCAGACCCTTCGTCGTCTTGAACACCTTCCAGCGCTTTGCTGACCCAAAGGTCCCTGCAGAACCATGCTTGACTGCTATCCAGACAAGATGCATCTGGGGAGCGTTGAGGTGGGGTATCTGAGGAGGACGAATTGTGAAAGTCCAAGCCATAGCGATACCTCAAGCCCTTGTAGTAGGACTGAACAGGGTCTACGATATGCGTGCCAGCCTCGCAGCAGAAAACCTGAAAGGGGAGGTGTTGAGTGTATCGAGTAGCTCCGATCTTATCTCGGGGGGGTACGGCGTCAGGTTTTGATGAAGACTTGGACTGTCGAAACTGATCGCCGCGGATATCTCGAGTGCGCCACCTAAAGAGAGGTAATATTGAGGTCCGTACGCTCGCGGCTGTTCATGCGCTCTCACCTATCAGAGAAAATGAACTGCCCACCCGACTCAGCCCAGTCCATCCCACATACCATTGCCGCTTCGTTTGCAATGCTGACCCGCAACGTTTCCAGAATATCGTTGGGGCAAGTGAATCCCTTGAGCCAGATGACACGGCTGAAAGACATTTGTCTCTTTTCGTGTAGCTCTAGCAGTGGTTCTAACGCGAGGTTTCGCGTGTATGCCTCTTCCGAAGGGTAGTACGCGGCTGCAGGGTCTTTTGTCATCGTAGGAACACGGTGGATTCTAAAAGGTACGCCGAGAAGAGTCAATACTGCTTCACAGAGATCTGTGAGGGTGGGTGTGGAATCGGTGGAACCATAATCCAGCATCGAGACGAACAGATTGGATGTGCCGAGACGCTTTGCTAATTGAACTATCACAGCAAGCTGGTCGACGAGAAAGTGGTCTGCGGAGTGTATGGCCAGTGCTATGTAGTAGAATTGATCATCTTTGGCGAGGTCGTCGTAGGCGTCTTCGTCGATGTTTTTGTTTTGTCCGAAAGGGCGGACCAGGGTAGGGCAGTAGGCGGCGACCCAACCGTTGAGAGAGAGCAGTTCTTCTACTGCGCTGAGCACACTTTGGGTATCCGAATGGCTAGTCTCCTTGGCGGTAATGCTAAGCCAGCGGTCAATGTCATCTCGAACACGAAAAATTTGAGATTCTGAACTTACAACGGCACCTGGAATTGCTCCCAAAAGTTACTGACACCAGCAGATATCAGGTCATCGAGTATGTCGGGTCTTGTATCTCTGCCCATCCTCCGTTGCAGTGATTTGTATTTCTGAGCATTCAAATTCTTCAGTCCGGTAACTCGCTCGATCACATTGTATCCCTTGTACTCGGATATAGAGGACGGGGTTGTCTCAGATGAGGAGAATAGCAGAATGAACACCGTCAGTAATAGGGTAAGAGAAAACAACTTTGTCAAAGTGTGTCTTCTGAGGGTGATGGCCATATCTATGTCGGCTAATAGGATTCAACCAGGTAAGTCAGGGGATTTTTTAAAACAAGGTGTCAATGTGCGGTTGCACAGCTTGTAAAAATCGTAAGGGGGTTTGGCGCGGAAAACGCCGAGATCGCACTGCTTGCCGGAAATGGCAAGTTGGTTGTCTGGGCTGTCGCGGCACGTGACTTCCCAGAGGTTAGTACCACCTAACACTCCTAAGGACATCTGGGAAATGAACTTTCCGAACATCCGGATGTCCGAGCAGTCTGAATGTTTGTCATATCCTGGAATTCCACCAAGTCCCACTCAACCATTTCCGACCTCTCCGACCCTTTCCGACCCTTTCCGACCCTCTAGTCTCAGTCTCAACCCCGACTCTCAGACTCTCAGACTCTTCGACCCTCACACAGGTATAATCCTATACCGCCCCATTAGTGTAACTCCATTCTCTACCTCTATTATTCCCACTTGTATACTCAGCCCTAGATCCGGTGTCTATGCCACACGCAACTTTCAGACCTCCAAGACACCGCCTCCAACTTGGGTATTGTACCTATCTGTAGCTCGGTACGAGCTTACCTCCGAGCCTCCGCTTTCGGACTTTTGCAGTGTACAAACATTACTATAAGTACTGTACACTTAGTTAGTAAAACCTTAGTCTGATTATCGCTTGCTTACTTGTACCCATTACTTGTCATTGCTTGTCTTATGAATCCACTCCTCCTCTATACTCCCACACGAGACCTCAGTTAAAACTCTTTCAAGTCTTCACTAGATGCACCTGAACCTTTACTCGCCGTCATCCTCTGCTCCTTCTATCTTC
>JBBPNE010000200.1:0-37336 GCA_038090735.1 Xerocomellus amylosporus | reverse complement strand
TTCTGGAAGCCATCGGGGAAGACCCTGGAGTTACTGGTTGCTCCTCAAGGGACTGGCTTGTTGCAGCAACCATGGCCCTTGCTTCAGTCACAGCGAGAATGCAAGATTATCGTGCAAGGTTAAACGATAGGTATATCCTCGGTATTTGTCATGCTTTGAAACTGACCATAAAACATCTAGTGGAGAAACCAATGTCGATATTCCACAACTGGTTGAGGTCGTCAAGACTGGTCGCCGGGGGCGACCAAGAAAATTTATTGACCATGACTACTTATCAGAGGCCATCTCAAGCGCTCGCCATATTCCATTCACGGAATTGGCCCAGGTCCTAGGTGTCCATCGGAACACTCTTCGTCTTCATATGAAGCGCTATGGCATCGAATGGAGGTATTCATCGCTCAGTAATGTGGCCTTGGATAGCCTTATTGTACAGTTCAAGAAACAGAGACCCGAATCTGGAATATGCTACATAATTGGGTTCTTACAACGGCAGGGAGTTCGTGTACAGTATCACCGTGTCGTACAGTCCTTGCGCCGAGTTGATCGTGTCGGGCAAGTACTGCGTAATCGGCAGGTGAAACATAGGCGCAAATACTATGTATGTCAAGCGGCCCAATGCCCTTTGGCACATTGACGGGCATCACAAGCTAATCCGATGGGGCATCATCATTCACGGAGTAATTGATGGTTTTTGCAGAACGGTACATATATTATTATGTATTCATTCCTCTGGCTAATGGCTCTGATAGGTAACCGCTTTACACGCAAGTGACAACAATAGATCAGCCACAGTGCTAGATCTATTCAAGTCAGCTACAATGGAGTATGGTACACCCTCACGTGTTTGCGGGGATCGAAGTGGGGAGAACATAGATGTTGCAACATACATGACAATGACAAGAGGGCCACGTCGGGCATCATTCATTTGGGGATCGTAAGTTATTCATACCACTCGGTTACCTCACTAACTTGCTCACCCCATTAAAGGTCCACCTGCAACACGCGCATTGAACGATTATGGGTTGAAGTTGGCGCACAGTTCGCTCGGCGTTGGCGGGCATTTTTCTCAAGACTCGAGCGCTTACACATGCTTGACCCACAGAATGCACACCACATATGGTTACTCCATGTCCTGTTCTTGGACCATATCAACAACGATTGCAACAACTTCAAAGAAGAATGGAATTGTCACCCGATTAGTGGCCCTGACACAAATAATAAGAGCCCGATGGTAATGTTAACATTAAACATTATCTGAATCGTACAAAGCTAATAAATCATTAAGGACCTGCGGTTTCTTGGTCAAACAACCTTCGGAATTTACCATGATGATTGTGAAGGGCTACCTGTTGATGCAATTCAAGAATATTATGGTGTCAATTGCGAGGCTGGTAATTTGCTGGATGGGGAAGACACCTCCAGAGATGAGAACCTCACTGGGGCCATGCCATCAGCTCGTCACATGTCAGCCACGACATCAGCTAATCAGCAAGATAATCAAGCATGTGAGGCTGTCCAGGTCCCTCCACCTGGCAATCCATTTGCTTCTGACGAGAAAGAGGCACAGTTTTATGACGTGCTTCAGCAGGTTGTCACCCATAATATTACGCCTGAAAACATTGGCCTAATGGACAGTGAATGGGAGGATGGTGACTATCCAATTTACGAAACGATACACATTGGCCGTCGCATATCTAAGGAACTTCATGTTTCGTTGGCAGAACCTATCTGGTATGATCGGGCACGGTTTTGGTGTCAGGCGTTAGTCACTTTGCAGCATTTTTTAGATCTTGATACGTAGTACCATGACATATAAATTTCCCTCGGTGTTGGGCCATTCATCCTTGTGGTTGACCTGTGGTTACTACCACCCACCTGTCCTTTCTCACCCTACCGTACTGTTGGCTTTGTCGTTGCAGCCCATCTTGATGATGGAGCCCTCCCCATCCACCGAGTTGCAACCCACTAGCTGAGACGAGGATTTGTGCCTTTCCTGCACAGCTATTTGCCGGATTCTCAAACCCGGGGACAAGTTCCATTGTCGTACTTGCAACAAGGTTGCAGTTGGTGTAATGCCCACCCATGCCAACCCACCACCACCAGCAGAGCCTACCAACGAGAACAATGAGCGTCGTCCTAGTGTCCGGGACCTCTTCCATCAAGTTACTGGGAAGTCTGCCACTCAACGGCTCGCCAGCACGCAGGTATTGTTTGAATTAGCTCACAATGAAGTGTTAGCTGAATTCTCATCACGCCGTAAGGTGGCTGAGTACCAAAAATTGGGCCGAGGACCAACACCCCAGGCAGTAGGGAATGCTCGTAAGGTACGTGACATAACAGAAATTCCACAATGACCACCGGTATGCTAATTGTCCCACTGCTAGGCTCGTGCGCCAAGCAATGCACCCAAGCCATCACGATCTGGCTCTCGTCCTCCAGGAAATACAAGTGGTTCTCATGGGAAACAACTTTTCCGTGTGAGCAAACTTGGGATGTTAGTCTGCGGTGTCGATGTAGGTTTTTTATTATTATTTTAGTAAGTACAGATTTTAATGTTGAGATATACAGAAGAACGGTATGCTTAGGGCAACCAAGCTTCCCATCCGGCCGAACGCCTCTATTGAGCTTCAAAAAATGAAGAATCGCGGCTGTTATTTAGATGACATTACAACTGTCGACAGTACCTGGACCTACGAGCAAACGAGTGCCAAGATCGCTGAGTGGTTTCCTCAAGTTTTCCAGCACATTCACAACAATAAACTCGATCAGCAAAGAGCCATGACAGGTGATATTATCCCATGGTGGAGACTTCTAGCCAAATCAAGTTTTTCTCTGAGCGTCGTTGAGGCAGTATTTCCGACTGGAGCTGATCTGCTTCAGAACAAAGGCTGGGATAAAGCTGGTGTCACTGACAGCCAGCTCTGGTTTGGTACGTATTATCTACCTAAATATCTCTATATTTGCACTTATCGAGAGCTTAATAGTCACCCGAAACCGCATTTCGGACGATGTTTACGAGGGTTGGAACACTCAGCTGCTTGTTGCTGGCTCAGATTCTGCTGACGACGGATCGGGGGAACAGCCTACTGAGATAGAACTGAGCGACGAAAGTGATGACTTCGATAAGCCACTCATGACCTCTATCGGCAACCTCAATCTTTTCGACCGCCCTCATAACTTGAAAGTCATCGACAGCAAAGGAAAAGGTCGTTATATTCCCAGCACACCACATAAATCAGGTGTGGGCTCATTAAGTTACACGACCAAGATTCCTACTAACCATGATATAAGGACTTGGAAAGAGAACCCGGGCGCTCTATTCCCCCGATTCTGGGGGCGGGACACCATCGCTGCACCGTGATGTTGGGACTGCTCGGAAGAAATTGAAGGATAGTAAGTATTGTGTCATGGGAGTTGAAACTGAGCTTACTGATATTTCATGCATTAGTTACGACACACCCGGTTCCTCAGTTCGAATCAACCCCCGAAATGTCCCAGTGTAGTCATAGCATTGCCAACGTGATTGCACTACACATATCGCCTGCACCACGGTTCATCTCCTTATCCAATGACGACAAGTATCTCCGCCAACACTCTGATCCGGATGACCCTGACACACCGCCGATGATCAACCCATGGGATGAAGATTATCACATTTTTTCGTCCACATTGGACACAATATTTTGATCTTATACTCTGTCCATACATGCCCCCCTCTCATTGATTGCCCCCCTCCATTTCTTTCGCCCCCCCCTCCATTTTAATGACTTCTGTTGATACGGGTACATCTTCAATCGTGATGCATGGTTTTTCTAAACCCTGAGGGACTGGTGTGCAACAAGAATCACGCGATATGAAACAATTCACGCGATACAAACCAAGGGTCCGGGGGTGGCACGAAATGCGGTCCATGCAATATGCAACGCGGTAGGAGCAGCGCGAAACGCGGTTTCGCCATATGCACCGAGGCGAAAATGGCACGGCACACGGATCGCGCAACATGCAACGCGGTAGGAATGTCGCGGAACGCGGTCAACATTTTTTGTGCAGATCTTACGCCATAGTACACAACCGAGCAACTACATTACTTTCTACTTGAAAATCAACCCGTGTGCCCTTTGAGCCTCTCGACACAGTCGATTTTTCGTCGGCTTGGTAATCTCATCTCCGTTTCCCATCGCATGCGCCACCCTGCCTCTAGTGCCTGGGTATGACGCACCATGCCAGCCACACAACCATTTCCGTCATTTGTCTACCCCACTACAGTTTCATTTGGGCGTGCACCGTAGCGGGAACAGAATGGATACTCTCGTGCTCAATTGTTGGGTCTATGGCGACGATTCTTACACGACTTTCCCTGTCAAGATTCCAAGGACGGAGACCGTCGGATCACTCAAAAAGGTTGTAAAGGACGACAATTCAGTCAGCTTCAGCAGTGTGGACGCGCGCCACCTCAGTCTCTATTCCATTCCCATGCCTGATGAAAAACACTTTGAGGCAACGCTCAAGCAGTGGACGTTCAAGGGACAAACACACCTCAACGAACGAGACATATTATCCGTCCTGAACCTATCCGATAGCCTTGTCGTCGTTCATGCACCCAATCTTGGTACACTTATTGTGGTCTCTTGTTACCCTTCTGACGAATAGAGTCAGGCGCCGAACGTCAAAAGCGACATCGTTCCCCATCGAGTGACCTGGAACAAACGAAGCGCAGGAAAAAGAGTCCCGACGACCAGAACCTCTTTTGGTTACAGGAGCTTTACTCAAAGATTTGGAATCGTAACGACCTTACACCAACACTTTTCCGAGAGGTGGAGGTCACTCGAGCGCATTATGACGAACTTCAAGATCGCCTGAATCGGAAATACCCGGATCGTAACTCCAAGCAGTACAAGGGCAAACGTGTCCTAAACGACAAGCTTGATCTCCTTAAGCAGACCAACTTTCCAGAAGCTTTGCTACCACGCCATTCCGACAACAATGAGGATCGAATAGACGACGATGATATGGAGGCAGGGAACGGAATCGGGTGCGATTTTGAAATCAACTCATTCTTCCCATTCATTCTCCGCTATTTGGATCTCTCAGCTCTCGAGTTGAAGAACAAGTCGGACCGCTTCCCTCTGCCGCTTCTCCGTCGTCAGGAGTACGGTCATATCTCGGAGCTGATCGACAAAAACAGTTCTGACAACAGCCTAGGTTCGGTCGTGGTTAGTGGTCAACCTGGGACAGGTGAGGTTCTTGTCTCCCCATCTCGCAGGATCTAATTAGCCTTGCCGATATCAAGGCAAGACCGCGTATCTGTACCTCAAGATCATTGAGTTTCTAATCACAGGCCGCCCATTCCTGTACCAAACCAAGGATGGAACCGTCTATCATGCCACCCATAACGGTGTTGAGGCGATCCGGTCGTTCAAGGCACCAGAAACACCCGTCGTGGCCTTTGTCGACGGCGACGAGTATACCAAACCCGATGACGTCATCCGCCATGACTTAGTGCAAATGGTTGTGGCAACATCCCCAAAAGGCGCATATCAGCCATGGTTAAAGCAGCTAGAAGGTGGCTTCATAAGCTTTACCACAATTGCGACTAGTCTATGGTCGCCCCGCGAACTTTTCCTAACTGGGTTGGTCTTAGCATTTTTTGTTTCAACGCTCGGCTGATTCACTTCTTTAGGATATTTCTTTATCATCGTGACATCACTTTCGAGCTACTCAAAGAGTCGACCTCGTATTTCGGCTACAACCCTCGTCGATGCTTTGAAGCTTCCTCATCCGTTGCTAAATTGGAAGATAAAAAGACGATGTTCGAGTCTGCAATCGTATCCGCTGCACGCGGCGATATTCTACGGCTGCTTACCGACGCTCAAACGGGCGACTCTGATATCTCCCATATGATTTTTCAAATTTTTCCAACCAATACCGATACCGATACAAATCGGTCACTCTCGAAAACCCAGTATGAACCTGTCTCGCGATGGGCTTTGAATTTCTTGCTGCAGCGTTGCGAAGCTGAAAACGCTCATGCCGCCGCCGACTTCTACTACTTTCTTTTAGGGATGCCTGGGTCAGCGTCGTTCCGGGGTCATCTGTTCGAAAGGCAGGTATTCAACTACTTGGATGGCATTTGTACCGGACACACGTTTGCGATACGTGGGTTGACCGACTCCGACCAAACATGGAAGTGTCGTGGATCCGTTCGACATATCACCTTTCAGGAACACACAGTTTTCAATGAAATCAGCGAAGCGGTTCATGATCTAAAGCCACGGCATTTGGTCCCTTTAGTTTGCAACTTTCCAACCATGGATTCGATCCTCTACGACCCGGACGACCCAGACGCAATCGTTACCTGTATTCAAATCACGATGAATATGGATCACGCCATTGGAGTCAAGGGTCTTCAGCTTCTTCAGACCTGGTTCAAACTTCGTTCACCACTTCAAAATCTCCGCCCCACAAATGCCAAGCCGTGGCGCTTTTTATTTATTGTGCCGTTACACATGGCGCGTACTTTCAAATTGCAAAAGTTGAAAGGTGATACTCCCAATAACGTATGGGCTGGAAAGGTGCATCAATATGTATTAGGGTTGGACGACAAAACTATATTCAAGGACAGATCTGATTCGAGTACAGGGGAGCAACAGGTACGGTGTTGAATATCCGTCTTTCAGCACTGCTGATAAATTTGGTGTGTTGTGTTGGTGTAGATGACGGACGTGGACAATCCATAAACTCAGAACATGTAATGGGCCTGAGGCACTGGGTTACATACATAAATGTTGGACTTGAAACTTCAAGGGTTAGGAAAGCTTTGTGGAAGGCCAGAGTGCTCCTTGGATGTAGATACATGGGAGATAGGCTATTAACGCTTCCAAGGTTGAGTCCTTACGAACACCATCAAAATCCTACCATTCCATTTTCGTCTCCGAGTCTAAGCACCGAGCAGCAATACAGTAGTTCTGTCTAGTCTGGTGACCAGACCGAGACTCTATGAGGCGAGCTGTCGATAGAGGGGGTGAGTTAGCACTTCTGCAATATGAATGTCACGGTGTCCAAGATGGACCGACAAGAAGAAATTCATGATCATCGACTTTGATTGGGCGACACCACTGCCGTGTGTCAATCCCCAAGCTCCGACATGCAAAGTCCAAATAGTGCTGTATTCATGTCTGCCTGTCTCAGAGTCTTAGTTGACTCAGACTCGTATATCATAAATAATTACCCTTGTTCCATGAATAATTTTCAGACATCAAGGGCACAGGAACCTCATTCTACAACCCAACGAAAAGATACGATGGATATATAGAAGGTGCTTGTCAGCTGCCCACCCACTCTCAGAGGGTCGACTCACGCGCCTTCGATAGCTCTTTCCAAACAGGCATTGTTCCCTGGTATGCATAAACAATAACAAAAGACAAGTCGGAAAGCACACGGAAAAAGGCACGGACAGGCTCTTCAGGTGCAGGTAGATTACCCACCAGCCCCTCTGAGTTTCTTCAACACCCGCTCGTGCAACGCTCGAATCACAGGTCCGATCGTACCGCCCTCACATACGACCCCCACGTTGATGGAAGGCCGCATTCCGCGCCCACGCAAAGTGGTTCTTGCGCTTTCCCAAATCCCTTCGCTGCATCAGTTGCTCCGACATTGTTGTGCTGGTGTTCGACACTTTGTCACGTCTTCCTCGACAATCGGTCTGTCTGAGAGGGAAGAAGTAGCCATACCTTGTCCCATGCTATTACAAGACCAGCAAATGAAAAAAAAATGGCGTGCACGGGGCACGATGATACTATATGACACTAAATCTCCACCTGCCCCGTGTTCCTCGACCCCACGTCAAAGTCTATCAACACAAACTCTGTCAACAAACTCGGACACGACGCGCGTGCACACTCACCCGATGGCCATCATGAGCAAGTACCCCACAGTAGATACGACCTGTTCACCCTCCGTCAGTCATGCCCGAATACCACTCCCGACGACAACACGCACCAGCGCCGCGATGATGCTCGCCGGAACACCGTTCTTGAGGAAATCGACGTTGGTGAGGTAAACCTGCCCGAGATCATCCTCTTGCGCCGCCCTACCGATCCAATACGCATGCAATGTGAACGCGAGCAACGAACGACATGGAAGGAATTCAACGCACGCGAGTTGGTTCGGGAAACCGGACACCGGCATGCCCATCCCCGTAGAACACATCAAGCCCGTGAGGAAGATGAGCAGGTTGGCATGACCGCCGGGGAGGTCTTTCCCCACTTGCTGTGCGATGGGGACAAGGAGGACGCTGGCGATCGTGTGGCTAATAAATGTCGAAACAACCTACGAACAACGTGACAGATCAACGGAATAAGGGACAACACCAAAGGGGGACGTACGAGGACGATGACAGCAAGTACGATAACAACGCTGTAGAGCGTTCGGCCTTCAAGCATGCGGTGAATGACGCCATCCATGGTATCCATGAGCCCGCTGGACTTGACACCGTTCCCGAGCGCGATACCGCCCATGGCCAAGAACACAATCGTCCAGGCAAACTGCTCAAAATCATCCTACGAACAAATAAACCAGCGTCAACTAACGACATCACGTCCCCTCGCGCACACCATACCTTCTTGAGAACACCGGTCGCAAAGAAAGCGACGATCGGTATGATGGCTATGATACCCATATCTCCAATCGTATCTTCGATTTGATGTTCGATGCACCACAGCCCGATCGTCACGAAGCATACCACGGTCACCCAGTATTGCTTGAGAGTGAATGATTCCTTCGTCGGCCTGATCGCCCTAATCTCAATCTCCCCGTCTCCGTCTGGCGCACGCGCAGGTTGGTAGCTCACGAGCAGGAGTAGCCAGATAAGTATAATGGAGATGATAGATACAGGCAGTGCAACGGCGAACCAGCTCGCCCAATCGAGTGGGGGCTCCATGAACCCAATGGCGATAAGATTCTGAGGAGACGAGATAGGCGAGCTTTGACCGCCGATATTGGCGGCGAGCGCGATTCCGAGCTGCGCATGCGTCACACCTGTCAGTGACAATCCTGTGTCAGTGGAGCGGACCTACGATCAAGCACGGCGCGAAAGAAGCCCTCGCAGGTAACGTTCGGAGGATAGGCTGTACAAGTAATTAGAGTGACCGCACCGCACCGGTAACCGTCTGACGTACACGAATCAACGTGAAGCAAAGCGCCGGTGCAGCGACATTACTGAATGTGCGTGTCAAGGCTTCCACTCGAACGAGAAAATAAATAAATAAAAACCAGAGCGTACCTAATCCACATGCTGGCAAAGCACGACACCCCCATAAAAGCCAGAATGACCGTTCGAGGCTTTGTACCGGCCATGCTCAACAGGCGCGTGATCAACATCCGATCGATGTTTGTCTTGCTCAGTGCGGCGGAAATAGTCAAGCCGCCGATAAGAAGCATGATCGTCGGTGAGAACATGACCGAGAAAACGTGTCTGGGTGGCACGCGTCAATGACGTACTCGAACGGGAATTCCGGGACCTACTTTGTTGCATCGGGTGTCGACAGTGGCGCCGGCTCTTCGTCATCGGAGCGAATGACTCTGAAGACGACCAAGAGGAACGGAACGAGAGTCGAGGTCACGAAGAGCGGGATCGCCTAAACGCGGTCAACTCAAACGCTATGCAATACACATCGCGCACATACCTCGGATGCCCACATAACCGTGCTGAAGATCAGAATGGCAAAGCACTTGTTCGCTTCGGGGCCATCCTTGACGACGACCGTGTTCATGAGTACGATAAAGATTGTGATCGCGATGAGGAGGGACACTCTTTTACGCTTCAATCTGAAGCCTCCAAGCGGTGTCGGGATGACGATGCCGGTCTCCTCCTCCCGAACGAGGGTACCTCCATCAGAGGCATCCGTTGTCCCGCGGCGCTCCTGTGCCAGCATCTGGCGCCAGATGGTGTTGCGTTCCCAAGCTATATGCTCCCGTTGATGGACCTTGAGTTGCTGTAGAGCAGCAGAGGGGTCATCACTTGTGACGCATTTAGCGTACAAGGTAACGAGGCGATTGATTGCGGTCGTGACGTTGTCCTTGGAGTCTTGAAGGAAGGGAAGTCGTGCCTCCACCACGTCGTGGATATATCGGTCTTTGAGCTACGAGGCACGTTAGATACAAATCAACATGTTGCTGACGGGACTCGCCTCGTTGTACGTGACTTTGTCGTACCTGTCGCTGAGTTAGGAGATTGGTTCATGGAAACGCACTCGGGACGTACTTTTTCAATATCTTGCGGAATCCGGAATAGTTGACTTCGACGTACGACTTTAAAGAGGAGAAAGAGACGTAGAGGTTAGTAATCCTGCGCTTGAACAAGATACGGATATCCCAAGCGTAATTGGTCCTGGCAGTCCATACGCTCTCCGTTGGAAGCGATGTGATGCTGTCCCTCATGTTCATGAGTCGATCGGCAATGCGTCCCATCGGCGACTTGCTGTCACTGTTGGCACGCGGTCGAGAAGAGGATGGACGCGCCTCGATATCGCGACCGCCGTCTGCGGAGGAAACACTCCAACGATGGCCGGAGGAAGTATTGCGCGCGCCTTGCAAAACGTCAACGGGGACACGTCGAGTACGAGTTCAAGGACTCACCTGACGCACTGCGAGGACGAAAGCCGACCGAGCTGGACTTTCTGCGACGTCGTTTCGGAAGGGCTTCGTTCTCAAAACGGACGTGATCTCCGCTTATCTGCTCCTCGTCGTCTTCGTCCTCGCCATCCTCGTCCTCGTCCTCTTCGTCTGCATGCTCGTCCATATAGTGCTCCCAGGTGGCGGGTCCAACTTCGTCCTGCTCGGCGACGAGGCCCTCGAGTGTTTGCAGGTCATTCAAGAGTTCCTTTTCCTTTTCTTCGTAAAAGAGGGATATCTTCTGGAGCTCCTTGTTGAGGAGCGGTATGAAGACGGCGTCGATCGAGGAAAAGTCGGGCTGGTCGACGAGTGCGGTACGCTCGTTGGCCTCGAGGTCGACACTCGCGCGAGTGAGGCGGTGGTGCTCCTTTTCGAGCTGGTAAATATGGCGTTTGAGGACGTCGTAGCTAGAACACGGGTGAGTGGAGAGCTACGAGGAAAGCTGCGGGCGACGAACGCGATATACTCGTCCCACCAGTCCGCGACGGCGTTGAACTTGAGCGCTGAGCTGGGGGGTGTCAATGTGAGCGCAGGGTCGGGACGGGGCTAGTCGTCGCACCTGAACTTCATGGCGAAGGCGCGCAGAGACTGTGGTGTGTGCTGTCGACGCAGGGGGCGGAGGGGAATCTCCTCGGCTTGGTCGACGCGCTCGCCCGTCGTGCTGAGTTGGCGTGGAATGGTTGGGCGATGGTTCGGTCGGGCCGACCCTGGCAGAGTGTTCCGTCGGCTTTTCGGACATAACAGCACTGTGCATCCACGACGCCGCTGCCAGCACACATTTGCCACGTCGAGAGCGCTGCTTCACCACACTGTTGGCGTCCTCGTCATTGACAGCGGGTGCTTATCCACATTGACATCCCCATCGAACGCTACCTCGACACACGGGAGAATACGGACCCCCATCACGCACGGGTGACTCACACAAAACACCCTCCTCACACACACCCGTCTCCGTCTCTAGGCCATGATCGGAACAAGCCGTCGATGCTCGGCGGCATGGTGGGGTGATTAATATTCCATTACCATCACGCTGAATGAATTCCTCATCCGTCTCTCCCCTTTGCTGCCCTCGACCCATTTCGGTGTTCAGATACCTCCGACGTCCCGTAACTGTCCCCGCGTGCTCATGCGCGACTGCCGGACATACGTGCCACTGCCAACGCCAGCGCGCAACGCCCCCTCAAACAACGCCCACAACCTCTCGGCTCGGCCATCCAGATCATTCATAGAACCTCTTCTGTCACCCCTTTAGCAAGGCTCCAGCCAATCGCAATCACGATCCAACACAGGACTGAGCTCCGTCGGTATCCAAAGCATGGCCCTGGCCCCTCTTTCCTTTTCCGGACGTCGACGTCCAATAATCTCCTTCCGGTAACGTTTCGCTTTACCCCGGATACGCCGTGCGCTTGTCGAACCAACTCAGCACATGGTCCCCTTGCGCAGCAACTACATCAGAATGTAACCAAAATAGACCGAAACCAAACCCAAAACGGCTTCTCTTCAGTGCGGCATCTCCCCGATCCCCATCTGGCGTCCTCCGACCCTTGCCCCGCATATTTGTTCAAGGTACGAGGACATCCGAGGGATGCTCCATATACAAAAGCATCCATGTCCATCGCATCGGATCGTCGAACGCGCCGACGCGTTCGTCAAGCCACATCGCTGCCGACGGATCATCTGTCTTGATCCCGCTCTACAACGCTACGCCGGGCGTCTTGCCCCATATCGCAGTCAGGATACAGCAATCGGGGTGTCGAGGTACCTCCCCCTTCCGAGCCCGAGCGACAGTTTCCCACCTGCATCCGCTACAGCATGTGCACCCACTCACCCGTCCGCTACCGATACTTCGCGATCAAACAAGACTTAAAAATAAAATGAAAATAAAACGACGATGACACCTCGAGACTTCAACACGACGCCATCCAGGGACAGCCCCCAAAAGTCTAAACGTCAAGCGTCGTCTCGCGCGCGCGCGCGCGTGCAAGTATTCGTATGGTAACCCAAAACACGTAGCCACGTCGGCACCAACGTATTCTTATTGTCATGACGAAAGGTCCAAGGAGCGAGGATCGGGCATCAGTTCGCATGCTCAAGGCCGGCCCTCGGCCTTCAAGTAAAACTCGACCTCGTGTATACTATTAAGAACTCGACATGAAACACGAACATGTCGACAGAACGCCCGTGACTGGGCAACGTAACACACACTCCGGGGCCTCGCGCCTCGCCTTAGACTAAATACGAGTCTGCGCGTTGAAATTAGAAACATTTATCGACGCACGGTTCGGAACGATCGGGTCGTGCATGATCTCAGCTCCGATCGCCGTCCAAACAGTTTATCCTTTATTTTATTTTTATTTGACACAGGAGGTTACAAGTACTGTAACCCCCAGCCAGCCGACGGTCGTGCCGATATCCCGAGGTCGACGATAAGATGTGCGTCGATCTTGCGTCTTGCACACGAACTCGAAACAAGGCCGAGCCGCAGTCGTTCGATCTCGACAGAAACAAAATCTGCGACGATGTATATAACCAATTATGATCTTCGCCGTATGGTACAACTCCAAACAAGGATAGCGACTTTTTTTTGGTCGACAGAGCATAGGAGGGGGTAATGACTACAGAAGATCCTCTGGTAGCAAAAGTGACCGAGGGTGGTGTGCCAAGTGCAATAGTGCGAAATGACGGGGTACGAGCCATGCGGGGGGAATCAATGGTGTGGAGAATAGTTTAGCATCTCGTATACGCGTTGGGCGAGCAGATCCAGAGAAAGCAACAGAAAAAAAAAGAAAACGCAAAAGAAAACAGAAATAGCAAGAAACGCATGCATGAGGGAGCCACCGGGAACCAGACAATGGGTCGACACCAGGGGGGGAAGAACGACGAGAGGGACCAACGTAATAGCGACAACACGGCGGGCGAGTGCGCTACCACGGTCTTATAGGTCGTTTGATACTCGTAGGCTCACCCTCGCTCTCGTCGCTCCCGGGCGCGTGGCGGGCGGAAGTGCGCCTATCTGGACCTGCAGACAGCGCCGTGTTCTTCCAGTGGTAGTCACCATCGCTACTCATTCGGTGGTAGTCTGCAGCACTGGGGTGGTGGGCAGACACGCGGAGGTCCGGGTGCTCAAATACATAAGGCACCTGACCAGGTCCGTTCACCCGCCTCACGCGGCTTTTGAGCGTCGAAATATGCCCCTCAGTCGATCGTGGGGTTGCGGGTGAGATGGGGGAGACCGCGCCCGCTGAGCTACCCTCGTGCGACGAACGCTGCGTGGAACTCAACTCAGGGGGAGACGCACTTGCAGGCTCATAGTGGGGCCTTGCACGCATGGAGTCACTCGACCACGATGCAGGCGCCGGAAATGAGTGCGTAGGTCTATCGTATCGTCAGCAAGGGGCTTTATCGGTGGAGCGAGCGACGAACCTCACGGACATGGAGAACGAACGGTGTCTTGCCCAGCGGGCATCGTCCGCATCAGACCCTGCGTCGTCCATCTTCAGTCGCTCGAGGACGGCGGCGGAATCCTGCGACGATACGCCGCGCAGATCCTCAAGCGCCGATATCGGTGGTAATGCATAGGAAGGATTACTGACGTGACGGGGAGGCGCGAGGGGTTGAATGGGTGGCAGCTTGATCTCGTCGCCAGGCAATCTGCCGCCTGACCGTGGATCCAAGACGGGATCATGAAGATAGATGGAGGGAATGTCGAGAGACATGGACTCGGTGGAGGCCTTCCGTTGTGTGACGACGGAGCTCGGGTAGGGGGAATAACGCGATCGCAGCGAGCGTTCACGGGCGAGGGGCGATGTGGATCCAGGGGACGGTTGGCGACCTCGTTGCACCGGGGAACTGACACGTGCATCGGTGAGTTGGCGAGGGGGCGGATAAGAATACGGCGCATTGTACATGCGCGGAGAGGCGCCTTGGTCAGCGCGATGATAGGGGGGAGCATGTTCGGAAGGTCCAGGGAGGACGGGAATAGTGGAGGACCAAGGTGGCTGAGAAAGCGAGGTGGATGATATAGGCGCTGCGGATTGATTTGTCCGCCGAGGTCGGCGGCGGCCAGATGGGGTGGACACGACCTGGCCATAGCCAGGCTGATCGGGGGATAGACAAGTAGCGGGGAACGTGGGACTACGGAGGGACGGTGAATTCCAAATGAGGGTGTGCAGTGGAGTCGACATTACCCAAAGAGAGGGACAAGGTCGTCACGTATTGGCCATGCAACACTGGAGCGGGCGGATTAGGAGGACAAGTGGAAATGAATGAGGTACATACCGACGTGACAGGCGAAGAGCGACCTAACGAAGCGAGATGAGGCGCAATGGACGGCATGAATGGGGGGGCGCTCACCTCGTAAGGCATCCAGGTTCCTTGTATTTTGAGATAGCCTCCGCGCACCCGACGGATGACAGGAGCCAGGTCGGGTTGGGAATCGATCATCTTGACGATGTCGGCTGAAAAGGGCTAAGTGGGGGAATGGGTATTACGCGGAGGGACCGACCTTTGGAATTGCCGAGCGCTGGGGCACGCGATGAGCACGGGTGGCGAGGGGAGGGGAGGGACGCACCTTTCCAAATGCCGGTCCAGAGGATGTAGCCGTCATCGATGTCCATCATGATCCACTGGCCATTGAGAGGGTACTCGTAGACGGGGCTGCGGAGGGGTGAGCGTGGAGGGGGGGAGGGGAGAGGACGGCTGACATGTAACCCCTTGGATCGTTGCTGGTGATGTACCTGCCCTTTGTGACCTGGTGATGGGGGCTGGCATAGGGACGGAAGCGAGTGCCAGTTGTCGTGGCGGAGGGGGGCGAGGAGGAGGAGGAATCCATGGCGGAGGACGAGATCAGGTGGGGGTATAAGTAACGCGAAACCCGGTAAATGAAGACTCCGCGGCAAAATTAGCAGCGCAACGGTCTCGGGGCCACGTCGACGAGGAAATGTGACAAGGTTGCGTGACATGAGTGCCATCGAACGTGACATAATCTCGGCAACCGCAGCCTCACAGCAACAAACCCAAATCGGGCGCACGAAACTGGCTCGAAGCTGCTGTTCCCTCGGCACCGCCAAGATTTCAGATCCAGGCACCCACGCTGTCCCCCTTCCGGGGCCTGACTCGCGTCACGCTTAGCGGCCCGCCATCCTGCCCATCCCACCGACGCCACACCCCGGTTCAATCCTTACCCAGTGAGTCACCGCGGCACACCGCACCCGGCCTATCCCGGCCACTCCACCCCGTCCTCGCTGTGCATGAAACAGGGCAGCCTCTCCAAGGCGTGCCCTTCCGATAGCGTTTGGCAGCCGGGCCACCCGGCGGAAGCCCAATATACCCCGATACGGATTCGAAGCGCGTAGCGGCGCGTGCCTTGGAATTGGAAGCAACAGACACCGTCGATCACCCTCGATGACTCACCCTCCTTCCCACCACTCGCTCTCCCTCGTTCCCGTCCGTCGGCCATGAAAACGCAACTTTGCATGCAGGGCCGACTTTTCCAGTGGCACCGACTCTGCTCTCGCTCTCATCCTCAGGCGCTCTGCTCGAAACAATCATTACGCACCATCGTCCCCGATGTCAATTACTACACGACCGCACACACGCGTCCTCTAGTACCAATCGGGCATCTATCTCCCCCGTTACATGTCCCCGTGTCCATGGCCCTCGGCTGCGTACCGACGAAGCACCTCCCGTGCTTCCTCCCCGCCCTTGCTCGTCGTGTACAGAACGTCGCTCAACTCGAACCCGTTGAACTGGCTCGCTGCACATATCGTATACGCACCCATCTCGTGCCACCCGAGCCAGTCCCCAACCTGCAGCTTGCTCGGCAGCGTCACCGACTTGCACACCTGGTCCAGCGAGTCACATGTCGGCCCCCACACGCTGCTCGCCGACTTGGCCTCCGTCCCAGACACATGGAACGACCCGTTCATGCACAAAACGTGCGGCGCCACCGCCTGATGATCGAACATGATGCAGTTAAAGGCACCGTACACCCCGTCGTTGATGTAGTCTGTACATTATGTCCGCCGCTGTCAATAAAAAGAAAACATAAAGAAAGCACCACACGCACACATCACGCTCGGGTCTTGCGTTTTCAAATCAGAGCTACCCTCTTGCTCAGAAGATCCCTCGTTCATCGGCGCCCTCCGGGCAATGATATTGGTCGCGAGGCTGAATGCCCGGGACACATAGTACCGCCCGGGCTCTGCAATCACTTTGATCCCCGTCCGGTCCGGAAAGTATTGCTGAATCGCCCGCGTCAACACGGACGCCGCCGTCTCCAAACGTCCATCTTCGAATCCGCCCCCGACATCCAGCAGCGAAAATTGATAGCCGACCTGCGACCCCATATCAAATGCATCACGCGCACGTCGCACCGCGTCCTCGTAGATCGTCGGATCATAACATCCACTCCCGACGTGGAAACTCACACCGATCACGTCCAGGTGCAGTTCCCGCGCTTTCGTCAACAGACGAGGTACCACCTCCAGAGGTGCCCCGAATTTGGCACCGAAACGACAAACACTCTTGGAGTCGTCTGCGAGGATACGCACGATGAGTTTCGCCCCCGGGTGTGCACGTGCGATCTTGTACAACTCGTCCTCGTTGTCAAACGTCATCTTGTCCACGCCCACCCTGGCAGCGCTCCGGATGAACGACGTCGCCTTGCATGGGTTGGCGAACAAGATCCGGTTGGGCTCTACCCCGCCCAGCGCCAATACCTTGGCGATCTCGCCGTTGGAAGCGCAGTCAAACCCCGCGCCCAACGCAGCCAGTAGCCTCAACACATACGGGTCAGGGTTGCACTTGATGGCTGTCACACAACGTCCGTGAGTAGCAGGGCGGGACCGACGAAGCAGACTACAGACCGTAAAAGGGCTCAATGTCAGGCATACACTGAAGCCAGCGTTGGTGTTGATGGTACACTTGGCTGAGATCGGCGACAAAGAACGCTTTCTCAGCGTTGATCCTGTTTTCGGCCGCCTTGCAAGAGGCGTTCATGATTCCGTTCCTGAGATGGACATCGGGGTGCCCTCGGAGGAGCGGCGGGAGGGATACAAAGATGTTCTCAGCCTCTCCCTCGTCCACCGTCAAATCCAATTTTTCGTGAATCAAAGAGAGGTCCTCCGGCCGGTCCAAGGTTGGTGTATCGCGAAATCCCGGAGAACCTGGGAAGGAAGCGGGTGCCTGGGAATCGACGGGTGTTGCTGGAGAGAGTATATCGACGCGAGACATCGTTGTCTTATCGGGAAACCCCAAGGGATCTATCGTGTCTAAACGGAAAAGATGTGTTTGCTCAAAAAAGGGTATGTTCACGCGCTTGAGTTTGAATTTTGGAAACCTCGAATTACCGAACCAGAGTCGCCACGGTTGCGGAGGTGCCGGGCTAGCCAGGACGGTAATAGATGGGGTTTACTTCAGAAGAAGGATCCTCGCCTCGAACAGCGAGGAAAAGGACAAGAAAAAAGGAAAAGGAGTCGAAACAGACGAGTGTCAAAGAACAGAGAAGATCGCAGAGAATAGAAAGTCGCTGTCAAGGAGGTTCGCCTTTGTCGAGGATGAGAAGAGAGGGAAGGCGGGAAAGAGGCTTTAAGACGTACCACGAACTGATGACCACCTGAAAATAGACCAATCGATGAGCGCAGGTGAGAAGAAGGGGAGAAACCGGGATGAAAAGCTCACTCGAGGGTCAGCAGGCGGAGATCGTTGTTCCTTTCCTGATCAGTAATGGTGGCACTGCGGGTCTCTGGAGGTCGCAGGGTACGAGTACACACGACGACGACCGAGATAATTGTGCGTAGCAAAAGCGATTGGTAGCTCTTTCTTCTTTTGCAACTAGAGTGGATCAAAAATTTCTTGATAGATGACACGGATCGATGCGTGTTATGTAAACACCTCTGCATTCCATCGTGACAACGCCCATGAGGCCGCGCAGTCGCATGTATATAAAGGCTTGACATCGCCTTCAACAAGCCTCAACAACGCCCCACTGCCAGGGCCAACCGGATAGAGGGCATTATCCCCTCACATGCACACTAGGACCTATACATAGCAATTTCACTCGAGAATCTTCCAAGACACCAACAAGTTCCGCTCCGACCCCGGAATGAACCATGTTAAACGGCAATGATTCCCTTCCTGGGGCATCGTGCCATCACGTTCACATTACTCTATGTGGGCCACTCGATTCCACGCAGCCTCGTCGCGCCACATGCAACATGTTCCGGCTCGAAACACACGATCCACGCACCCTTTCCATCTTATGATGCGCTCGAGTCTCGTAACCCTCGTTGCAGAACGTGGTCATCTTCACATCATTTCCGAGCGTCCCACATCACGCCACACCTTCGCAAGTTCCTCCCGCCAACGGCGCATGATTGTTCGAATCGAGGTCTTGGCATGCATAGATGCGGCGTGCTGCCAACCCGGCATCATTGCCCACGGTTCCTGGAGGTGATGGCATCGCCGTTCAGGAGAATGACATATGCCCTGGAAACATCGCCCCCCCGAGACGAGGGTTGGAGACAGATGAAAAGAGTGCGTGCCAATTCCATTACCGCCGAGGTCAAGGGCAGGACACCACGAGGAGCATTGGTACCCGTCAATCGGTCCCCTTCTATCCCCTCATAGCACGCATTTGGAAGGTCTAGCATCGAAAGCGCATCGTGTGTGGGTAAGGATCATCCCAGTTTCTCGTTCTATTGTGCTGTTTGGTCGGAAGAACCATTTAATTCCGTACCGACACCGAGCGGACCGATCAGGGTTCCGATTCAAACCGCCGCCGCCATCAAACAAAATGACGACCCTAAAATTTTCATTCATCTTTACAATACTTATGTGTCGCCACTCCCTTTTTTCATGTATCCTAGATAGGCATAAAACATGGGACCCTCACCGTTCACGAGGTCGGGTGTGGCCCGCACGCGTCCGCTCGCCGGTGCGTCACGTCAACTTGATCATGAACTTTAACACCTGGTCCATGCTTCTATTGACAAAGACTCCTCTGTCTCCCCCATGTGGCAAGTATGCGCCGACTCACTCCGGGATACCATAAGACTGTAACAAACAATAATATTCCCCATCAAATAACACGGCCGTCACTGGCACAGCCGAACTTACTCTATCTTGGTATTTATCTTTCCGTGATTTCGATCGGGAAGCCGTGTGAATAGATTAGCCAACCCCTGGTGGCCTCGATAATCGCGGGAAGGGATGCGAAAGTGTATGTGCTTTGTTCCATCATTACTGGAAAATTGAACAGGGTCGGTTACTTGTCCTGTCTCAGAGTGCATGTTCAGGATCAAAATAAGAAAACGAAATCCTGTGTGCGTTTGTATAAATGTATGGATTGACTGCGGCGGGGGAAAATGCAAAGTTTCGATGGGAATGTTCTTTGTATGACGCAAGGGCTGATTAGTCATGGTGGTTGTACCTGAAGGCGTTTCGACGACGCCGGCCGGCCAGGGCAGAATATCTCGTTCTCCTTTGTAAGCCTACTAGGGCCTTGTTCGCATGGTACACGAGGGATCAAAACGTGCGTCGTTGCGTCTAGCTAGTGTTAAGCATGGTTGATGCATGTTATCGATGTCATCACATATCCAAGACGGAGGCTTGGCAAGATATTAATCGCTTGAAACACCATGTGAGAGAAACGGGGAGCGGGCGCGCCAGGTCGCGCTGTCGTCGTGGGTGGGTGCCCGTGTACTGTACCACGCCACTTATTTAAGTACCTCGGTCAGCAGGCAATGCTATGATGCGTCACTACGACGTCACATAAGTACCCGATGTGCAGGACAATTTACTTACGTTACAAAGAAGTCAAGGCAACGAGTGAGTTTAACAAGGGTCCTTTGGAACCGCGAGAATTCCTTGCCAAAACGCCTACACATCGATCGGCCGAGAAAAAGTACGTGTGGATGGTTGCGTTATATGCTGTACGTTGGTCCCGGTATATGTCACCAGTAATTTGGCTTGGGAATGGCAGACCACACCTCCAACAGCGCAACAAAGCTGCAGCCAGAGCTGGTATTGGCAGGGGTGTGAATGCGACGCGAGAACGAACAACTCCGCGGATGCCGCGGTGGACGTGTGGTAATGTGGTTTAACGATCCCACTCTATCAGACCCCCGAGAGGCAGATGTTGTACGACCACGCGTTTGCCCAAAACCTCTGCCTACGGTAGCGTGTGTGAATATGATCGAGAGGCGAGAGGCGTGCTGTTGACTTGCCTGGTACATTTCGAACAAGCCTTTATTTACCTTGGCCCAGCTGTGCACATGCGCCGCAATCGAGTACAATTGAGATGAGTGCTCAAAGAACGGGCCGTACTTGACTTGATGGATCCTTGCGATCGCCATGAAATACAGATTGTCAAAGCTATCGATGGGATGCGCGCTTTTGGCGAGTTCGACGCTGAGGGTGGCGTTGACGGGTATCGTCGTCTGGTCTAACAAATAAAAAATGTTACCTGGAGCCGACGTGGGCGGTACGATGGGAGGGGCGTGCCTCGGAGTTGCCCGCTCCCAAATATGTATGGGAGGAAGCTATAGTCATCTAGCCCCCAAACACCATGGCTCCCAGCTGGTTCGAGCTTGTACGTATCTTGCAAACGCCAGCAGAGCCGGAGATAGCGCAGAAAGACGTGGAGGACAAGGGCGCGTTCGTCCGGTGGTTGAGGTTGGACGACGCGGAGGAGCGTGAGGGCGCAGAGGAACAGGGCAAAGGCGGTTTCGTGACCGGTACCGTAGTCGAGACGACGGAAGTTACCAAACGATTCGAGAAAATAGGGCTTGAGGAAGCGGATGGCAGAGATGTGGGTGGGGCCGAGGAACGTGCCTAGGAGGTGGTCGGATTCCTGCGATGTGGGGGTGAGCGGCGCACAACAGTATACGTTCGCGATGCGTATCCGGTGGGGTGGTACTTGCCTTGATGAGGCGGTCGCCCCAGTAATCCCTGAAGGTTGGGTTCCCGAAGCGCGGCGTGGCTGTTCCAGGCTTTGAGGGTGGCGACACGTCGATCCACTTGTCGAGCGTGTCCAGAAGGGTGAGGAGGTCGATTACGGCCTAGAAAGTATGTGCACTGAGGACCGAATAAGTCACGGTGGAGCCTACCTGGCTGCAACCCCCGGAAGCTGCATCTAAATCGGATGCGCGGGGTACGGTGTATCCGACAACTGACTCGTTCAGTCGGCGTAGGAACAGTTGATAATCGTGATACCCCGCCGTCTGCTTCCAATGAGCGACGTCCTCCTCGTAACGAATTTTCTGCTCGGGTGACTTGAAAGAGTCGACCAGGTCGGATAATGAAATTTGGCGAAGATCCCGCAGTGCAGACTGGGTAGTCATGGCAGTGATATTTTCTGGTGGTCCACTTAATAGTGTAGGCTGGCGATCTGAAGCGACGGTGTGTAATCGTGTGCCATTGCTATGCTGTCACCTGTGGCAGCCACAACAGGGGTAAGTCACATGACACGATGACATAACACGCGTTCCAATCATGGAGCGCGCGCCGCGTACCACGACGACACGTTCTGTTCTGACACTCGCTACCTCACCGTATCGTTCAACACACTCGCCACGACGGACACGAAAACCCAACCATGCCTCCTTTCGATGACTGGAACGTGATTGATGACGAGGAAGAAGAAGAACTGCAGGACACGTCGGTCAGTCTGCATGGTCTTGTGTTCTTTACCGAGCGACCCCTATTTCGTAGTTCTTGGAGGGAAAACGAGATGTGATCCTGTTTTGCATCGACTGTTCTGAGTCTATGCACGAGCTCCGAGATGATCCCGTGTACGAGAACGTGCAGACGTCCCACCTCCTCGCAGCCCTCGACGCCGCTATGCAAATCCAGAAAAAAAAGGTTATTGTCGGTCCCAACGACTCTGTTGGAATATTACTTTTCAATACGGTGAGATTGTGTTCACGTTGTTTTCTGACAAGATGTTCAACGATGTGGAATTTGACCCAGACGCGACCCAGCGAGGTCAAGGGTTATGCTTCTGAGATCAAGACAAACTCTTGCGTCTACCAGCAAATCACACCCATAAGTGCACCAACGATACAAGACCTCATTCGCTTGATTGATGGTATATATTTTGTTCTTCAATCGTGTCAATTTATTCAATATCGCGTTCTAAAGAGGCCAGAGAGGACCCGGATCTACTCCGGAATACCTTCCCTCCTGTTCAAGGAAGAAAGATGCCCATGGGTGATGTGTTCACGAGTTGTAACTGGGTGATGCGCGATGGGTTGTGTAGCTTTCGCGTTTCGCGACGGGAAGGTTATTAACTTTTTCTCAGTGCACCCAAGACAGCATCAAAACGCGTGTTCTTGATCACGGATGATGACAATCCGCATCCCAATAGCAAGCAGCTACTCACTTCCTCCAAGACAACTCTCATCGTTTGTCGTTTGTGGAAATGATTTACAGTTTCAGCTGACCCGTTGCCAGGACCTTACCCAAGCCGGCGTGCAAATCGAACCGTTTTTTATTTCCGCTCCAGAAAAGCCGTTTGATCCAACAAGGTTTTACTCCGTCCGTCTAAAATATTTCCTCTGGGTGACACATGTGACTGAACGTTAAGATGACAGTCTGTCTTACCGTCCAATACCCTTGGCGAGGATGAGGGCGAGGAGGATCCGGGGATGCTCCCAACATCTATTTCAATCACAAGGATCGATGACCTCCTTTCGCAGATGCGATTTCACGAGGTCCCAAAGCGTGCCCTGTTTAGCATTCCGTTTGAACTCGGCAAAGGGTTCGTGATCGGCGTAAAGGGGTAAGTTTCTCACCTTCTTTGGAGCGTCCAACAGTGCCTTAGCGTCTACCAGCTATGGCTTAATCACTGAACAAAAGAAGGGATCATATAAATACTTTATTGACCTGGGAGACCGAATGGAGGTCGCAAATAGCCGAACGGTCTACCTTGACGAGGTTCCTTTCGTATTCCACGGCCATGAAACGGGCCCACTGACCTCCCACACTCTTATAGGATCAACAAGCGGAGGTAGACCGCCAAAAGATATTGTTGGGCGGGAAGTTAGGCACCGGTACAGCTGACGTGGCTGATGAAGATGAGGAAATAAGCATGTCAATCACGAGAACGGTGAAACTTGGCCAAAGAGTAAAGTCGCTCCGGGTTTAGCTGGCCGATGGTGTGCTGAATGACTGCATACACAGCCGTTCTATACCGCGGATGAGGTACGGTCTTTCCGTACTATGGAGCTCGAACCCGGTAATACCTACTTCAAGCCCTACTGTATTACACGCCCATATTCTCACCTGTCTAGGCTTCAAACTTCTTGGCTTTAAAAACAAGTCCGAGATTGCATTCGAGGACAACGTCAAGCATGCCTTATTCATTTATCCAGATGAGCTGGTGAATGATTCAGTGCTTTGTGCATCATTTCCTGTCTAAGTGTTCTGTTATAGAAATACTCGGGAAGTAAACGCACGTTCAGCGCTCTTCTACAGAAGATGCTAGAGAAGGGAAAGATTGGATTGGTCCTCGCCCTTGTCCGACGCAACGCTACTCCTGTTTTCTGCGCCCTTGTGCCACAGGTGGGCGATCAGTTTAGCTTGCTCTCTAGATCGCAAACCTCGAAACATACTTTTAGGCCGAAACAGTGGAAGAGGGCGGATGGAGTGAACCTGCCGGATTCCATCTCGTCTTTATGCCTTTTGCTGATGACATCCGCGCTGCGCCCATTACCGAAGCGTTCAGAGGCACGTCAACTCATTCTGTGGATCTCGCTTGCTCACGTTCCTCTTGTATTAGCTACGGAAAAAGCCAAGGATGCTGCCAGAGCTTGGATCGACAAGTTGTGTGTCAAGAATGGTGCATATCCTCCAGATTCGTATCCGAACCCCGGTGTGTACGCGTCGCCTCATTTATGTGCGCTGCCCCCTCAATCGGCCTTTTAGCGCTCGCGTACCATAATGCTCAACTCCAGGCTAGCGCCTTCCGTGAAGAATTCGATACCGAAGCGTTTGAAGATTTGACCCGGCCCAAGTACGATATGATTCATAAGGTTTGGGCCATCTTTGTTGCACCTCGCCGAAGATAATCGACGTATTACCCAGCGCGCGGGAGCACTATTGAAAGAATGGAAAAAGGTGTTGACAAGCGACGAGAATTACAATGCCATCCTCGCGACGACGGGAACGAAAAGAAAACCTGTTTGTCACTGAGCTCCAATTTAGTCTGCGTCGTGCTGACGACGGGTGACCTTTTTTTGCTTAGGACGTCTCGGTGGACGAAGCGGACCTTCGGAGTAGGTACGCGGCAGGAACGCTAGACAAAGTGAGTCGAGTGCCATTTGATCTGAGTTCTCAGCGGATCCTAACGATCGTGATCACAACAGCTTCGGGTCGATCAACTCAAGGTACGTTTCCTGTAGCTGCGTGCCTGTCGTTGCTCACTCTGAGACTGTAGGAGGTACTCAAAAACAAGGGTTTACCGACGTCAGGGAAGAAGGCCGAACTCATCGAGCGCGTGGGCGAGTGGTTGGACAAGTACTGATTCGGATTTATTGCAAGGACGTGTCCCCCGATAATGAGACATTGAGCATAAGCTGTACAGATTGGACTGGTTCATGTCAATATCGCTTCACATGCATGTTTTTGATCGTTCCAACCTTCCGCACGAACCGAAAAGCAGGAGGCAGACTGATGAGACATGCAAGACCTGCTCTGCCACTGTCCCGCCAAGTGACGCCACTGTGTTCACTACATGTGCAACAAACTTTACAAGCGCACCCGCATGAAACAAGGCCATCGGCTTGCGCTGGGCTGAGGCAGTGGTGCTATACCCGCGCCTTTTCAGGTCTTCGATAAGACGATTCGGACCGGTGGCGTCGCAGTCGCACTCGGGAGTCCCTTCGCCTCGGATGTAATTCGGCCAATCCCGGATCGACTATGAGCGGCAGAGTGGCTGTGTGCTACCATGGTGGTTCTCGTAACCTCAAGAATCGCCAGTTGCTTGGAGGCGAGTAACGAATGCACCATGGCGCCTGTATGCGGTGATTATCAGAGTTTCACAATTTAGGGCTCCTGCAGAATCGCGGCCAGTCGTAACCCCCGAGAGGGAATGTCGAAATTAATTATTGAAAGTTCACGTCCGAGTCGACTAGGCACGCCGAGGAGATGCGGCCAGAGTAACCATCGGCGTGGTGAAACCCGGTGAAACCTCATGACATGGACCTTTCCGGTGCTCGATAACGATCGAGGTCCGCGGGCGAGCTGACTCGGAGGGCCTCGGCCCTGGCGCGTGCAGTCTAATTGCGAGTCTAACCGGGAACAGGCCTCGTGAGTCTATACGGTGTGCAAACGTCCGAATCTGTAGATCTGCTCGCAAGAGAAGAGATCGCCCCATTTAGCCTTGTCGCGATGGTAGTGTTGGAGTGTGCCGTGTCGTCGTCAAGGCACCTGACACACTTTCGTCTTTGCGACGAGATTCGATGGCTTAGGACGGAGGTACGTCGATAGACTGGGAACATTGACGAGGGAACAATAGCGGAATGGTAGGTGAGACCAACTTGATTATCGTCCGTGACTCGGATCGCCTCGAGCCGTCGATGCTTGCGATTATTCGTGATATTTCGATTCAAGGCTGCTTGTTTATTTCCTTGTTCGATATGCCCTGTTGTTGACTGGTGCATTCTAGAACTATACTCACTCGACTACAACAAAGAAGCGCAATTGAGTTACCTCAGGTAAACAAAACTCGGCCGGTGATGCACCGTGCCCTGCGATGGATTCCAACCAAACGCCTCCGTCCAAGACGCAGATGCTGTTTCAAACCATGTGTTTTATCATTCTCACGTACCAATCTTCCTCGTATGCCGCATCGACCTGCCGACCATAAGAGTTTCGTTCGGATGGCATGGCATTCCCACTCATCACGATGTTCACACTTGTGTCCTCCACCACTGCGACCGACGCCGATCTCGACACCTGCCTTGCGTGACTAATGCTGCCGCACGCAACGGTTGCAAGAGCTAGTACGTCTCTGGGTTCTTCCGCATCGCACTTCAATGACCCTTTGTCAGCGCTGATCTGCCCTGTGTCTGCGCCTCGATCCCGTTCCAAGATGATGCTCTCGCGTGTCTCCAGGCATCCTGTACCGCAGCCGATGTCGTAACCGCGTCACAACTCCGGGACCAAGAGTGTACTTCCTGTACTAAGTCATGCTCGTCGCTTTCACTTTCCACACTATCTTGACATACTTGGCATCGTTGTAGAGAGCTCTGGAAGTGCGGCGTCTCGTCAGCACCATCGTCACCTCGGAAGGGGCCAGAAAGCTTTCGGCGATACACTATTGACTAAAAAAGTTCTGCAGTATTCAGTGAGATTTTGTTGAGATGAGTGCATACCAATAGGCATACTTTGATCCAGTGAATTAGGTTGCATCGACGAGTCGCGCTGCCGTCGACGTCTCGTGTGGATATTGCCATGCTTTGGCCTCCATCACTCGTGCCCAACAGAAGAAGCCCTGTGCAGATGCTTGAACGTGGGTTTGAAGGCACAGGTTTTACATAACTTCGTAAGCACTAGCAGTTGGGCCTCGATGTACGGACACCTTTTGCGGATATGGACGTCAGCCCGTGGCGGACCGCGATCTCTGGTTTGGAAGTCTCGTCGGGCTCGGCCGCAAGACATATCTTGCCATGGCCGTTGCTATACATGTGCTTTGGGGGATGGGGGATTGCCGGGGCGCATATTTTATTGGTGCCCTCGGTATCGATTAACACAGACAACGACCCAGGTAGGCACTACATTCAAGTTTCTCACAGCACGGAAACAAGTTCCCTAGCGCATCTTCCGAACCAAGATCTCTCCATCGCTTGGCACGTATGCAGCGGTCGGCGCCGACCACACGCCGGGAAAAATCAATGCCGAATTTGTTATCCTCGAACTCAAGATAAACTTGAGGGCCTCTGAGTGGGTATGCATCAAAACGCTTTTCCATGCGAATTGTTTCAGGGTTCTGACAATTCAGTCGTGTTATAGTTCCCAAGGAGCCAACTCCATGTTTGTGGTGTTCCAAGAAAATGATGGGTTGACGGCGAAGGTGAAACTCTTCCTTGGAAAGCAAGGCAGTGGCGTTGGGTGCGAGTTCCGGATCAGAAGGAGCTCCACATCCCCCGGTATCGGGTGGCTCTCTCCTAGGGCGGAAACCTCAAAGAGTCGCTGACACGAGGCAAAGTTCCATCTTTACAATAGATCGTGTCAAGCCACCAAGAGCATGGCTTCAGCTGATCACCATATTTGTGCCATCGAGGATTTGGATTTACATTTAGGGCCAGTCTCGGTTGTATATCCATAATCCATCCAGCATCGGATATCTTCGGAGATTCCGCTTAAATATAATTCATGCAAACATCGAAGAGAATTGCTGTGTAGACGTGGTACGATCGTACTCACTCATCAAGTTCGTAAAGGGGGCGAGGTCGATCTTATGTGCATGCACCGTTCACCCAAGTATCAGCGGTGCCATTAGAAAATGTTATTAGCACCGCGCAAGTTCCCAACCAGGAAAAGAACACACCGCCGGGCATGGATACTTCATTCCAATAGCTCGCAGTCCAGAGGTGATGAAGTCACGTACAAGGCAGTTCTTCGAGCTTTTCCACCACACCCAACCGAATGCTGACCCACCTCAACTGGTGACCGCTCTCATACTAATGAAGGATGTAGTAAGGATAGGGTGCATGGATGTAGCTCAGTGGGACCTACCACGACATCACTCTGCCATGCAGCAACATTAGCACAATTGTCTGTTCCCGCTGGTGCTGTGCTTGTGGGAGTCGGGGCCGAGGTCGTGGTGGTACTTGGCAGTGCAGGGACCGGCCAGGTGTGTCCACGGACAGCAGTGATCCATGCAGAGGCAGCATTGGAGTACTACCAAACAAGCATGTACATTAATCTGAGTTTATTCCGGGGGTAAACCAAAGACGAAACATACCTCCTAGACCATCACTCCGACATCTATGCAAGTTAGTCGTTCTGTGGTTTATTTGAACATCGGGCCATATTCTAGACGTACTCCAGCATAAGCCTCGGTGACACACGATGCAAGGAGTGTTGTGTTTATGTACCGTTGTTCGCGTCTGCCAGTGAGATGGTGGCTGGTTTACCGATAAGTGGCAAGCTGGTCGAGACTGACGCCGTTGGCAGACATCATCTGCAAAAAGTAAAAGTAAAAATTTTGAGAAAAGTACCATTGTATCTCAATTCCGCAGTGCGGGTTGGAGGCTTGGAGCGCATCCTTCGTTACGCATGTTGACGCCCGAGTGCTGCCGAAGCGCTGTCACGCTGGAGACCTCCGTCCACCTCAGGAGTGTCATTCTACCCCCATGACTACTCGCTCATTATCCTCTCGGTTCCAGTGTGCTTGGCACCATGCACCCCGCGAATGACGTTTGATAGATACCGAATTCACCCGACTTCATTTTAAAGTCTTGGAGTCTGAAGTCTGACCGGGAAAGCTTTTGTACAAACTTCGAAGACTGGCACCCATATTAGCACTCGGCCAAAGCCGGTTGAATTTTCTCACTATCTGATTTTGTTTCGCGTTCCCCACTGTAACCACAAGCACAGTTCGTCCTCGTCGGAGAACGAACCCAACACCAAAAACACAGTCCAAAGTACACCCGACGGGCACCATGCAGTCGATGTTCTCTACCTCCTTGTTCCGCCAAGCAGCGTCGCGCCGTGCTTCTCCGTCCTTCGCCGCGCGCCGATTCGCCAGCACCAGTCAAACCTCGAACAGCGCAAGCAACTCCAGGCAGGTGCAAGATGCCCTCGGTGTAGCCCAGCGGCTATTGGCGAGCGCGGGGCGGGTCCTCGGCCCTCTTGGTGAAAGGGCTTCCGGGTTGCTTGGGTGTGCGTATTACGCTGTTCTGTCATCTAACTTCACGGGGGCTGACTGGACTGTACTATTCTGGCCTCCCTACATATAATTCGCGTCGTCTTTGTCCCTGCTGCGTTTCCATACACGTCTATTGTTTGTTTTTGATTTGCGTTTGGTCCACATAGCATACCGCCAGCCCCTCATCTACAATGCTGAAGTCGCCCGTGAGCTGTTGAAGCAAATCTACGTTGCTGAGCGGCTGCAGCCTCCAACTTCGTTCGCTACCATTACGGACGCATATTCGGTCCTCTGGGGTCGTGCAAGGAACCCACAGTACTGGCGCGACCTCCTTACGACGGGCGAGTGGGCCCGGGTCGCGGTGTATGCGGTGGAAGCGTACACAATTTTCAAGGTGGGCCCTTTTCCGTTTTCTTTTTTCAAACTTTGCGCTCTCTCCCTTGGTTCTCTTTCCTTCTGGTGCTAGATGTTGACACGGTGCCCAAACAGGTTGGCGAGATAATAGGTCGCAGGCATCTAATTGGGTACAAATTGCATTAGAGGATAGACACTGCCATACGCGGGTGCTGCTTATGCGTGCGACGGTCGCTACTGCACCCTAGATATACTTATAATGTGCGCCCGCTCAAGTACAAGCAAGAGATTTGCACGTTTCATTGGTCTCAGCTACTCAGGGTTCCCATATCAGCCCTTCGCAGGGTTTATCTTCACTCTGTAAGAACTACAACACTACAACCCGCGGCCGGAATCGAAATCTCATACAAAAGAAGCGCCCGGGGATACAACCAACGATCGTGCCTTCTCCCCAGAGCTCCTCTTTGTAAACCCGGGTATGCTTTTGCAATTTCGTCCGCTATTTCTTGTTTATACCTTGGGAGGCCACCGGCATAGTTAACGCTTCACGATTCTTCCCAGGTATGTTGCCGCCTGTCCCGGAATTGTCGACATTGATCAACGTGGCGTTGTACAGCTCTTTGACGTGCTGCCTGAAGTCTTGGCGGCATGAGTAGTTGGATTTGGTAATATTTCTTCTGGCGGAGGCAATCGATTTTACCGGTGACCCAAGCACCCTGAACCACTGCACACGTAGGGCGCCATTGCACAAAGCGGGCGGACCTTGAGGCCGTATACGAGATACAGGTTGGGAAAACTATCGACCGTCATGCCAGACTACAGGTGCATTCAGGTGCGTAACTTGGTCTGTGAAATTGGCCAATTCCCGTCGAACCCAATCCAGCTGCTATTCAGGTCTACGGCGCCGAGATGCGTGGTTCACAGATCGCCGTGTACATTCTGGATCAGCGAAGAATTATTGCTATACCGAACGAGTTGCTTGGACAAACCAGTCTCGAACGGCCACAGGGGATGATAGATAAGAGCGGGATCTCCTGGGATACTAGTACAACCAACCCTCAGAACGCAACACACACCCAGCCATGGTTTTCACTAAGACTTGGAATTCACCTAGCGTGTCACTTTGTGGCCCTGACTCTTGGGCTTTTTGATTCAGCAGATGTACAAGGATTATTTCGCTGTCGTCTGGCGGGTCAGTATTTGACGTTGGTATTGAAATTGACTTTGTAGCTTACCTGCGATTTTAGGGTCGCTCACTTGCAGCCAACTGGCAAGCGCTACCGCATCGTTTTTTTCAGGTTTCTCCGCTGATGACAGTACCTACAGGCATACAACGATTCTCCGAAACGTACGAACGACAGTGAGCAGCTAGATTCTTATCTACGTCTCGCACTGCAGGTTTCTCTTTGCGACTTGCCAGATTCAGAAGGAAAAAGTCACGATTCAGCTATCACCCGATCAATGTACTGAATAATCATGTCTTTTTCTTTCCTAATCCATCTAGATTTCCATGCAGTTCAAGGTGAGCACCAACCTGGCTGGTGTCAACGAGAAAAGCTACAACTGGAGTATAAGTCTCTTGTCCAATCTCTCAATATATCGTGACCTCTGGCTTGGTTCACAAGTCCCGAAAACGTCACAGCTAATAAACACATCTTCGAAGCGCACAATCTGACATCCAAAGTAGTAACTTAAGCATCTCCGTTGGCACGTGACTCGAACAACTCGCCTGTAAATCTCACTACTGATCGCGTGCAACCCGGGGTCCGTCACAGGCTCTGAGAGATCCTCCCTCGTAATCCCGGAGCCTCTCCCGTACTTTGGCGATGTCAGGTGAGTTTCGGTATACCTTCGCTCAATCTCAATCGCATGGACGGTTATCGAAGCCGAAGTCACCTCTCCAAGACCTTTAGATCATGCCACCGACGAGGCAGGTCTCGAAGAAGAATGGATCAGCACATGCAACAAGGCAACCGGCAACAAGTCAATCGGCAACTTCGAAATCGATCCAGGCGAGTAGGATGGAAACTGGAGCAGTAATCGGACAGTCTGCATCGCATTCGAGGGATATTGATTTACTGACCACACCTTCGTTTGCATCTTGCAAGTGGCACGACGCGTTTTGCAGAATTTAACCCGGGTAAAAATGTCTTCCGAAACGTGAAGACTCGACTTGAAATATAGATAGAGGTTTCGGATACGGCGAGACTTGAAGTTTCCCCGATTGAAAATATGTAGGCGGAAACTTGAAGTCGGAGCGAGCGTACCGGTGCCGTCAGGACGTTGGTTCAAACAAAAAGTATTGTCGTAGCCGGAAGGTGTGCCGAAACTTGAAATTATGTATTCAACTATAGACTTCGTTTAAGCTTCAAACTTTGCCGAAGGTTGGACTACGGCCTGAATTTCTCATCCGGACGAACAAATAAAGCAGAGATTAATCTTGAAGTTCTGACGCACATTAGAGAACCTGACTATATTTCGAGTGCAAATTATTGACGGAACTAATCGGCCGAGGTACGACCTGCAGCTCACCCGCATTGTACCTGCCGAGCGGGGAACAGCCTGTCGCCCTCACCACTCCGAGTCCCCTCCAGCCAATGACAACGAGTATTAGGGTACATGTACATCAATCCTGTACAATTGGGAGAGTTAGTTAAGACTTAAGTGTACGTACTACCTAATGATCTAGGCTACGGCGACCTTCTTCCACAAGAATACCTCTTTCGAAGGCGCTAGTGCCTCCAACTGGCGTTCGGTCAGCTGTGAGAACCACGCACTATCATACAATGCAAGCGGAAGGCCCGTCTTGGGCTTTCTCGAAGTTGTTGGATTATCGGCCGCTCGCTTCCTGGAGAGCGGTTTCGAGCCTTGTGCGGAGAAAATTTCACCGTCGATGATGCGTTCGCGGTCTATGATGTCCAATTCGCGGTCGATATTCCTTCGCCAATACATCTGCTTCACCCGCAAGACATTCTCTATTCCGTTCTCCAATGAACTCTCCTCGGAGCTCATGCCATGTTCACCCAGCGTCTTCAGGAGGCGATGAAGCCACTTCCAGCTGGATAGATCGACGTTAGCATCTCCCGGCGATGTTTGCCCTTCGGATTTCATCACAACCAGTTGTTTGAGCAACATTATCCTGCGCTGATATTTCTAGTGGTACAATTTGATGAGGCATACTGTCCGTGAGTGCAATGAACTCACATTTCGGCGTCGAGTGGCCTGCCTACTCTCTTTTGCTGCTTGCGTCCTTTCTTCAATAAGCCGGGCCTCGGTTTCACTAGCTGTCTCCGCGGTGCCCTTTGAAGTTAGCTTAGGCTGAGCATTAATCCACGCCGTCCGCAGTCGTTTGTACCGGTCCTTTAAGACGTCTCGGATGTAATTGTCAGATCGTGTAATTGCCCACCCCTCCTCGCTGCAGCATTCTTGAAGTTCTCGCAGCAGATGCTCGAGAACTGACATGTTCCAGGGCGATGAGTAATTGCGGGTGAGGTCGAAAGCCAGGTTGTGGGGATCTGGACCCGGACCATCTTCGTACTCATGCTCATGGACATCCTTCGAGGCAGCTGGCTCATGCGTGATGATATCAATGTCTTGCGTAATACCAAGTCTCTCCTTGAAGAGTTGATGAACTTGATCCTTTTAAGGTTTAGTGTAACTCGGATATAGAACAGTGAGTAGAGCGACGTACCAATATGAAGCTTCGATCCTGGCTCAGTTCCACTTGCTTCTGGAGCTCAACCTCTTCGTTCTCGATTCTTCTTCGCCGAGGATTGCGCTTTGGTAGCGAAAGGCTTCCGTTCGCAAGTATATTGCGAATGGCATCTTCAACGCTCTTGGAAACAGCATCAATCATGGAATTGATATTTGCTGTGGGTTGATCAAGTAGGGACTCCCTATGATTTTGGTCTGAGAGTGGAGTGGGCTCCTCATGTCGGGGATGCGTGTTCGGTTGCTCATCGATCTTGTGAGAGGTGTTAGCATTTGAGTGACACTCATCTATTGGGGTGACGTACATCCACTCCAATGAGACGTGTGCGGGCTGAAATTGGTCGACCCTTTCGAATCCGTTTGATCGCATCAAGAGATGGAGCCATGTGGGGATGTCGAACTGGTGTGGGTTGTGGCATTGATGGCGTTGAGTCACCGTTAGGTCTCTGTGAGGACTCTCGGTCCCCCCGCAACTCCGCAGAGTTGTGCTGAGGTGTAGCAGGAGGGACCTGCCGTCACGCCGGGTGAACACAAGGTGGTATTAAATCGACCGCAGAAAACTTACATTCTTCATAGTGCGCAAGTAGCGTTGCTCGATGTTGGCAAGCTCCCGCTCCTTCTCGGCCTAATGGGGATCAGTCTCCGCCATCTGCGTCATTCTGATCGCCTCGTCACACACCCGCATTGTATCCCGAAGCTGTCGGATTTGAGCCTCGATCTGGGCGTTCTTAGATGCTTCTATCTTTTCTACATGTGTTTGCATCTTGAGCTAGATACTCTGAGTTAATTTGCTCTTCATGTGATCAGAGGGGGATGAAACCTACCATGATTTGCTGGCGGAAGTTGTCCATATCAGACTTGTGCTGTTCGGCTGCCCGTCGCTGATCGTTCTGGAATTGTTCCTGTAGCTGATTGCTCCGACCACCCTGTTCCTGTATGTTGATCAGTAAAAAGGCACAATGCATTACATGAAACTCACGTTCAGCTCGTCCCGAAGTGAGAAGACTTCAGCTTCTTTCTGTTGGAGCAAAGCCTGTAGTTCCACGACAGTACTGCTATGTGTTTGGTAATCCTGTAGGGTCGACTGTAGGAGGCCTTCATATCGCTTTTGAAGTTGTTTCCGCTCCTCATAGAATCCCTAAATAATGAGCTTGGTGATGTAGCCATTGTGAATTCACTTATATACGTACTCGCCCTTGCGTGCGCATCTTTGTCTTCAACCGACTGACAGATGCTTCCTTTCTGTAGAGTTGCTCTTGTAAGTCCATAGAGAAGTCGACTTCTCTATGGTGGCACCTGTCGGGTAGGTACGCTTGAGCCTGAAAACATTGGTAAGGAAAGTAATACCTGCAAATAAGAAAATTGTACCTTTGAACTGCCGGACTGCTCCGTATCGTGGCTATCGTCTCCGTATCGTTTTTGCGACCTTAGTGAGACTTGCGACTCGGAGAGCTGCGGCGTCTGTGCTTCATCATGGGCGTGCTGGCCTGCAACATCCGGTACAAAAAGGTCCTTTTCCACAGTCATTTCGTCATCGTCACTGCACACATTGTCGTTGCCTTGAGCGGAATGGGAAAGGTCATTGACCGTCGCCATTTCATTGTCTTCATTGAACGGAGTCGGGGGGTAGGGAATGGACATCTCGTCCATGGATATTGCACCAGGCATGGACAGCTCGTCGGTGGATGTTGCACCAGGCATGAATATGTTGTCAGCGGATATTGCGCCAGGCATAGACATCTTTACTGCACCAGGCAGGAAAAGGGGCGGAAGTGGGTGGGGAGATGGATCTAGCTGGTCGGGATAAGGTATATTTCTGTCAACTCACCATTGTCATCACCCGCCATTCTGGGTCTGGGTGAGACCCTTGATGTGAACAAAAAGGACAGACAATGAAGAGCTCACCTTGGTGCTGTTTATTGTATCACATGTTCTAAATGAGTTAGATATCAAGGGAGCGGAATTGTGGGGGTAAACACAAATGAAATTGCCCCAAAAACAGAAGACGGAGAGCTCACCTTGGTGACGTTTACGATGCATGTGCTCTAAATGAATTAGATATGAAGGCGCCTGGTATACTTGTACGTGGAGGCGGAGTTGTGGAGGTGTGGAGGCGGACACAGAACGAGGCGCCCGGTAAACCATAAACTCATACATGGACGCAGAATTGTGAGGGCGGACACAGAACGAAATTGCCCTTCATTTTTCTCTCCAAGGGGACCTATTGTCTAATTGTTATTGTGAAATAAAGTTACAGCATCATCAGCGCACCTGGGCTCAACTTACCTATTGCGTGTAGCCAGCCTGAAGATTAAAATGCTGCTGCATCGCCCGCCGATTGTATTACCATCCCCCGGTGCTGGCCCCCGCAGTTCCATTGTGCGCTCACCGCTTACCTCGACTCTTTGTGCTGGTCACTACCCCTGGTCACTCCTTCAATCAAATACCAGATTCATCATGGTCAACTCGTGCACCTATGTTTTTCCTTGCCAATCTGTAAGTGTTGTATTTTGATCTAATCTGATCACTTACGAGGACGAATTTATGCCCAGAGCACAGAACTTCACCTTAAATCCCGGCTTTATTCATCTAATTGGCCCCGGCCCCGCCAGGTTGTTGAAATTCTCATATTTTACTATTAACTTTAGTTCGCTTTTCATGATTAACAGTATACTTATCAGATATACAGTACATCTCGCTAGCGACGCCAAATGCCCCTTGTTACTGCTGTCCCACTCCACCGGCATGAGGCTGGACGCAATATGGAGGAAGTTATCAAAAGAATCCGCGAAATCATCCAGGACATCATAACGCCTTCGTGGTTTGAATCTCCTCCCCGTAACTTTGGTGATGCATCGGCAGGCAGCATCAAAGCAGATGAATGGTGATCACTCATCATGGTCTACATTCCGATCGCCCTCATCAGCATTTGGGGAGCTCACAGTTCCGACTTGCCCTCGGACACTATCGCAGCTCTTGGTCACACGATGTCCCTCGTTTCGGCCGTTTACCTGGCCTGTGCACGAACAATGACTCTTGAACGTGCCTCAGCGTATCGTTCCTGTATCACAGACTATGTCAGAAATCTTAAATCTGTTTACCCCCAGTCCTCTCTTCGCCCAAACCATCATGCGGCCATTCACATCTATGACTATCTTATCCTTTTTGGTCCAGTTCAATCATGGTGGACATTCCCTTTCGAGCGCTTGATTGGTGTCCTTCAACGTCTGCCAAGTAACCACAAGCCTGGTGAGTTTTTCCTCCGACTACATGGTAACCAAAGCTGATGATTCCTTGTTACGGTCGCTCTCTAGCGCCTAACATAACGAACTTATACTTTTCTTTTTCCTTTCTTATCTTATCTCTTATCTTGACTGATAAGATCCCCTTTAGCCTCATGACAGCTACGCTGCCTTCTCACCAGGCCTATGCCTGCCCTTTACCATGTGCAGTGCACACCTTTGCCTCACCCCCGGTGCTGTGCACTTCCATGCTTCTTTTATTCATCTACCACATGCCTCATGTTAACCATCCCTCTTTCATTAAGGCAGTGCCTTCTTCATGGCTGTGCTTGATGCACACCTCCTATACATGTTCTATGCTTCTCCTTCCATTCTGCCACCGCCGTGCGGTTGCCTCATTCCAAGGCTATGCTTGATGCATGCCTTTCCCTCATGGTATCTTTATTACACACCCCTATCGGTAGATCCGATATACACATGTATA
>JBBPNE010000199.1:0-37396 GCA_038090735.1 Xerocomellus amylosporus | reverse complement strand
GCTCAGATCCATCCGTCAGGTTTAGGGTATAGAGTCCATTGTCAGGTTTGGAAGAATCCCCGGAGTCGTTGGAAAAGTAGATGATGTTGTTGTAAACAATTGCGGGGGCACCTCCGTACTCTTGCACAAAGGTTCGCGCACTGTACGGAGATGGCAGGACATCCTTATTGGCTAACGTGTCCACGATGACACAACGACCCTGATCCTCGGGGCGTTCCTCGAGATGATATATGGTTTTCGTAATGGGATCCACCAGGACGTCGTCAAACACGATATTCTGTTGCAATTGTGAGTTTAAGAGCAACGTTGAGGGCGGATATCGGGCTAACATACCTTAGAAAGGATAGTGTCAGCGTTGATGGGAGAGTCCCATGTCCCGTATGGCGCCGAAGTCTTGGACATGTTAGGTTGGAAACTAAGAGTGGTGGTGAAAGAGTTGGTTGAAGGGATGTCACAGTGTTCAGAGACTCTTACTTATAGCTGGGCTGATTGCGATTAAAAGGAAAGCCCTCCAACAACTCCTCCAAACGGAAACGGGATATACAATTACAAGTCACGGCGTAAACCGATGCTGAAAGCAAGGCCCCTTCCTAACACGTTCTAGCTCCAGGTCTGTGTGTGATGGGAAGATAGAAAGACCTGAAATTGTGCATTTACGAGACGCTTTACGCTCTCAAGTGGGACGTCGCTGATCATAGTCGGGTTTAGCATCATCAAGGCTTCTTGAGAATGGAAGCCTGCCAGCGCACGCGCCAGAAGCATAAGGCACCTTGTCCAATTCATTGCTCTGAAATCTATGACGGTCAGTGACAGCACATACTCAAACCAGCGACACATACCGCATCGCCATGATGACTAGTCGTCAGTGTGCAGAGGGCTGATTCAGGGATTGCAGAGGATCCTTGAATCTCATCGAATCATTTTCGTGTTCCTTGACTGCTCGATTCGTTTAATCCGAGTCGCAGGACCATCCTTCACATGATTGTACTTGGGAAGTTTTTGGCCCCCCTTCAGAAGGCTCGGATGCTTCCGGCGACCAAATTAAGATTAACGTAAACCCAGCTCTTCGCCGGGTAGCCCTTACTGACTTGGGTTTGAGGCTACAGCAAGAGTAAGTGGGAACACAACCGGCCAACCCGTGGTTATCGTACCTTTCAGCGTTGAGTTTGTGTTGGGCAGTTTGGGAGGACTTTATACACGTTTGTCGGCCACTCGTTCGTCGCTCGAGCCCGGAAGAATTGCCTAATGGTCGTCCATAAATATTCTGATCATCCCATGGGGTGCTATTGAATATTTGGATCGAGAGAGGTGACAAGCGACCTATGCCAAATCCGTTAATCGATGAAATCCGATGACCGCCATCGTCGTTGCGTTCAGATACTCGAAAGTTCCTAATGGCGATAACGTGTATTCCAGCCCTCGATCCAAACTGATGGGTCAGGAACTTCCTCCTGGTCTGATTCCTGCGGCCCAAGCCGACGGTACGATGTTTCTATGATAGAACCCCCTTATTCCCAACCCTTCTCAGAAGGCACGGAGGTAATGGGCGGGACCCGTGTTCCATATCGCCATCTCAAACATGTCATGTTAGGTTGGAAACTGAGAGTGTTGAAAGACCTGGTTGAGGGACGTGTTTAGAAACTGTTGTTTGTACTGCACCTGCTAGAGGCGATGACGATCTGAAGGTACTAACCTTAGGAAAAACTCGAGCCCCTGTTCTTGGAGAAATGATCGCCAAGCGTCAGAGGGGCATGCCGCACGGAAGTTTTACCCCTGGCGTGGGTCATCGACATCACTGGCACCTCGAGCGTCCACGATCAACTTTCAAGGATGCGTGGTACGATAAGAATTGCCTTGCTTGCCAAAGTTTCCAAACCACATGGGAAAGTGGTGTTACCGGTGTTTGCCGCAGTGGCCAACTCGGTGGCACGGTGCCGGTTCAGTGGGAGCATTGGTCACCATCTACTCCGGATGTATCCAATGCATCCGTCACGGTGTACATCTTTAGGTCGTGGAAAACGGCCATGATCGCGGTGTCCCGTTTGGAGATAAGCAGAAGGTTACCTCAACTCGTACCAATCTCCGTCCAGTTCAATCAGATGATGATCGAGAACGGACCTGCAAACAAATTCCGACGAACCATGAGCATCAGCGGAAGCAGTTGTCCAAGAATACCAACACGATGCCCGCTTGACGTCCGTGTAGAATGAATCATGTACATACCGGGTAGGTAACGACGCTCTGCATGATGACTACTATTTCGCTTTAGCAGGTGTCTATTCCACGGCCCTCTGGGCATTCCTGGACCCGCAGGGAGCAGTATGCGGTGACCCGATCATCATTATCAAGCGCTCATGGTGGAGATTGAATTCGGCTCTGTGCTACCGCCGCATCTCCCAAATATAGTGGTGGTGATCGCCGTCTCCAAATTGCCGGTCAACCAACGCCGGATCAGATTCCATTTCTCCTTCGTCCTCAGATGTAAGCCCATGTCATTGCATGTCACAGTCACTTTTGGCGGAGGGGCTCGACGAGCTTGCGACGGCCCGGATTGTGTTTTGCTGCATAGGGGCTGAGAAATACAGTCGGGCCCGACTATGGAAAATACATATAACAATGACCAATGTTCTCACGACTATGCCGCCCTCGCTCTGTGTGCAAGCATGTTGCCCACTGCATGCCGCTTCAGCTATTCTGTTTCGCCAACCCTCGCACACCACGTCGCCCAAACGTGCGAGCATGCACAGACATGGCGCCCTTGCCATCTCGCTCACCCTCCGAGTTGCCCACCACATGCGGGTGCGGTGCACCAACCAGCCACTCACGCACACATGCCATCTCGTCCATCCTCGCTCACCTCATTGGCGTGCGAATGCGCTGCGCTGCCCGCCTGCGTCCAACACAACACCCACTCTATGCGACAATGCGACACAGTCACAGTACGATAAGTGTCTATATAAGTTTTTCGAGATAAGTAAGCACATTTCCATGATGGTGATCTACATATTTTACTTATCTACTTACCTCAAAGGGCATGAAAGTCGAGCCAAGTTGGTTTCAAGTACGATATATTGTGGGTAAGTAAGTGAGGATCCGTTCCTCGTTTCCACTGTGAGGCCGGGCTTCGCGGCCCGGCTCTGGCTTGCTCAATCCTCAGGCTGGGCCGTAGGCCCCGGCGGGGCCCACCACTTACCTCCGTGCCTTCTGAGAAGGGTTGGGAATAAGGGGGTTCTATCATAGAAACATCGTACCGTTAGCTTGGGCCGCAGGAATCAGACCAGGAGGACGTTCCTGACCCATCAGTTTGGATCGAGGGCTTGAATACACTCTGAGTAAGGAAGCGTCTCGTAAATGCACAATTTCAGGTCTTTCTATCTTCCCATCACACAGACCTGGAGCCAGAACGTGTTAGGAAGGGGCCTTGCTTTCAGCATCGGTTTACGCCGTGACTTGTAATTGTATGTCCCATGCCTCGTGTCCCGTTTCCGTTTGGAGGAGTTGTTGGAGGGCTTTCCTTTTAATCGCAATCAGCCCAGCTATAAGTAAGAGTCTCTGAACACCGTGACATCCCTCAACCAACTCTTTCACCACCACTCTTAGTTTCCAACCCAACATGTCCGAGACTTCGGCGCCATACGGAACATGGGGGTCTCCCATCAACTCTGACACTATCCTTTCTAAGGTGTGTTAGCCCGATATCCGCCCTCGACGTTGCTCTTAAACTCACAATTGCGACAGAATATCGTGTTTGATGACGTCCTCGTGGATCCCATTACGAAAACCATATATCATCTCGAGGAACGCCCCGAGGATCATGGTCGTTGTGTCATCGTGGACACGTTGGCCAATAAGGATGTCCTGCCATCTCCGTACAGTGCGCGAACCTTTGTGCAAGAGTACGGGGGTGCCCCCGCAATTGTTTACAACAACATCATCTACTTTTCCAACGACTCCGGGGATTCTTCCAAACCTGACAATGGACTCTATACCCTAAACCTGACGGATGGATCTGAGCCCAAAGCGGTCACTCCTGGTAATATTGTCATCCTCGATCTATGACACGCAGGTTGAACACTTGTCGACAGTGAATCCCTTGTGGCGCTATGCAAACTTTGCGATTCACCCCCAGCAAAACAACTTGTTGGTCACGCTCCGAGAGGACCACACCGATGACGAGGGCAACAAACAGCCGCAGAATGTCGTCAATACGATCTGCGTCGTCGATACAACCGCGTCCACGCCTGCCGTAAACATTGTCATCAAGGGTGCGGGCTTTTACGCCACTCCAGTGGTCAATCCATCGGGCAACAAGATTGCTTGGCAGCAGTGGGATTTGCCTGACATGCCATGGCAAGGTGGCTTAATCTACGTTGCCGGGGTCTCCGTCAATCCCACAAGTCTCGAGGTCAACCCGGATGCCGTGCTAGTCGCAGGTGAAGCGGGAAAGAAAGCTGCGACGTTCCCTAGCTGGATCGCGGATACCACTCTTGCTTATACAACGGACGGATACAACCAATTCCAGAACCCGTACATATTCCACACGGACACGAATGAGTCGACGCCCGTTTTGAAGACACCGCTGACGCAGGATTTTGCCGAACCGGCATGGTGGCTCGGATTTTACCCCTTCACCATCCTGGGCGGCGGAACGTATGGTGCATTCACCGCGTTCAAGGATGGAGGAAATATCCTCTACATCGTCGACCTCACTCAGCCATCCGATCCCGTTCCAATCGAAAACTTCGATTTCACGGTCGCACAACATGTTCGCACGGCGAGCGAGAATACCTTTGTCTTCACAGCAAGCAAAACCACAGCTCCAGGTGGTATTATTTTAGGTACAGTTTCGGGCTCGTCCGGTTCGTATACTGTGGACTTTACGGTACTCAAGCCCAGCGCGGAGCCTTCTCCGTTGGAAGAGTACATTTCGAAACCTACCCCAATAACGCTGACGGGGTCGGGCGGGCACACGATTTACGTCGTCTACTACGCTCCCTACAATCCGGACTATTCCGGGTCAAACATTCCTGGAGAAAAGCCACCTTGTATCGTTGGTGTGCACGGAGGCCCTACTGGTCTGGAGTCTCAGGCTCTAAACTGGAACAAGCAGTTCTACACTAGCCGCGGGTTCGCTTGGTACGTACCATGCAGTGAGATAAATCCTTATCAACGTACTGTCTGATGATGCTCTCACACAGGTTGGATGTCAATTATCGTGGATCGTCTGGATACGGTCGAGTGTATAGGTAATGATGCCACCTTAGCTTTGTGTGTCCTGATAGGACTGACCTCCACTAGTGACCTTCTCAACGGCAACTGGGGGATCTATGACGTCGACGACTGCAAGGAAGCGGCCACTACTCTGTCTGTTGCACCGTACCTCTTCATCGACGTGGGACGCGTAGCGATCCGGGGAGGCTCCGCGGGCGCTTACACTACGCTCTCCTCTTTGACCTTCGCCCCAGACCCAACATTCTACAAGACTGGCTGCGGTGCCTATGGCTGCGTCGCCGATATCGAGAGTCTCACCAAGGTCATGGAAAAGTTCGAAATGCGGTACATTTACACGCTCATGGGTTGCCCTCCGGACGGCGGGGCCTGGGACTCTCGGAACCCGATCAAGAATGTCAGTAAACTGAGAAAGTCGTTACTTGTACGTGACACCATGCTCCTCACTATAACGTGTGGGACTTGCATTGATGTCATTCTTCTTTCGTAGATGCTACAGGGTCTGGCTGACGGGGTTGTGCCCCCTTCCATTGTCCGCAGCTTCCTGCAACAACTCACCGAGGTGGCGCCAAGCGCGGAATTTGTGTTCTACCCTAACGAGGGTCACCACTGGCACCTGGCGTCTACCATCAAGGATGCGCTTTCGCGCGAGCTCCACTGGTATCAGAATAACCTGTTGTAGCGAAGCCGTCCTCGTGTACTGTGATCAGAGGGTGTGCCAGTGATGTTATACGTGAAATTGTGTATGTACGAGTAGTATGCGGCCTGAGGGTGCGAATATGACTGACGTGTTTCTGTGTTCACTTGCACCTCGTACGGACCATCAGAATTGTACAGTAATGCTCTTTGCTTGCTTAGCTCCTTCAGCATACATATTTGGAATGGTGAGATAGGTGATGACTCGACCAGGAACTACTAGAAAGGATGCCATATGGTCCCGAGGCATGTGCTAACTGAGTTTCTTGCTGTGCCGCAATCAGTATTCGGAGAGTGGGAGTAGTTCCCACTGGAAGTGACCCACTGGCCGCTGCGAGCTTCATTCCTCCTCTCCATAGATCCAGATATCCGGAACGAGATGTAACATGCCTCTTGTGACGAATTCAAGTTAACATTGTATGTCGATCGACAAGATGCTGTCAATATCATGGTCAGTGCAAACAGAAGCTGTGTCGTCCCCGAACTTAGATTGCAGTATGTACACTGCCCCAAGAAGTTGGGAATCATGGTACAGCATGATCGTGACGCGTTTGACAGCATATCTACAGCATGGCGAGTTGATGTCCACAGGCTCTAGGGTAGCTGTACTAGCCAATCCGGCATTTAATCTGCTAACCACATTGCCCTCGATCACCTCTTAAAGCGACACCGTACTAGCCATGTTTCCTGCGTGGCTCGATAAGCTGTAAGTCAACAACGTCTTCCTCAGAAGGACATTGCTGACGGGAGGCTGATCAGGTTCAAAAAAAGACCGCACTCGCTACCAGCCTCTGCAAGCAAACCATCCCTATCCTTGACAACATCGATATCGGGCGAACAGTTGAGTGGCTTGGTACTCCGACCCAGCTATCAGAGGTGTCGCTGACATTCGATATTCAGATCCATAATGATCGAACCAGACACCAAGTCAGTTTACTCCCGACAGTCGTACCGTGCATGTCAGGATGACAGTTAATTCCCAAACAGTTATACCAGTCTCAAGGCATCAGCAACCCCACGCATATTCGCGCTCGTCGTTGCAATCGACAAATACAAGTTCGAAAAGCTCTTCAACCTGACCGGATGCAAGAACGACGGGAAACGATTCATTCATTTCCTGACGGGCGTGCTCGGGGTGCCTTCATCCCAGATAGTGTTTCTCGCGGATGAACAGGCAACTGAACAAGAGATAGAAAAGCAATTCAACCAATTTCTCATCGAGAATGCGGACATCCAGCGGGACGACGCGATCGTTTTCTTTTTTGCGGGCCATGGTAGTCGACTCGATGCTCCTCCGGGGTGGGTGACGGAGAACAACAAGATCGAAACCCTTTGCTCCCATGACGTCCGGACGACCGGAGACGACGGCAAGGAGGTCTGGGGTATTTCTGATCGCGCGATCGATTCGTTAATGCGCAAACTCGCCTCTAAGAGAACTGACAACATAGTATGTCTGTCCCTCTTGCTTGCTTCCTGTGCTCTTCATGGAAATGACTCTTTTTAGGTTGCCGTATTCGACTGCTGTCATTCAGGTGGTCTCGCGCGAGAGAAGACTAATTTGCGCATCAGGTCTATCCCACCACCCCCTTATCCCCCACCCGCAGATCTTAATCGAGAAATCTGGTCATCCATCCCGGAACCTTGCGCCCGCGCCGCGCATACTGTGGCACAAACAGGGTCTCAGTATAAAGCTATGGCATCTCACGTCCTCCTTGCTGCGTGTCGTTCGGATGAGGTCGCGTTAGAGGACCCTTCTGCGAAGGACGCGCCAGGCGGCCTGTTCACGACTGCGCTCATAGAATGCTTGTGCCGTTCTAGTCTCCATGACACTAGCTACGTCAGACTATTCGAGATGTTGGACCTAAAACACGGGCAGCACCCTCAGTGCGAGGGCACGAACAGGGACCGACTACTCTTTAGTGTCAATACGCTTCGCGACGGGAAAACCACGTTCAAGGTCACCGAGAAGAAAAGCAAACTATACGTCTCGGCGGGCAGTATCCATGGCGTTGTCGTGGGTACAGAGTTTGCCGTCATATCTTCCACGCAGACGCTAGTCATCAAGGCAAAGAAGGTCAAGGCATTCGAAACCATGCTTGAGGGTAGCTACAATAACATTACCAACGCGGAAGCCATCGTGTCGCACTGGCACCATCCCACGTTGAGGGTGCACTCTTCCAATCCTGACGATCACTCAAGTACACACGTTACTGTCGTCCCCGCCAACGAACCAGCAGAGGTTGCTTTACATCAGAACAATTTCGGAAAGTGGGAGCTCGAACGCTTCGACCCGCTGATTCTTGGGTACTCGGACCGCTTTGTCCATTTTGATGCAGAGGCTAGACGAACGAAGGACATCCTCGAAGCAATCGCGAACTTCAATTCCTACCTGTATCGTTCGGATGGCGCTGTAGCCGGTTTCGCTGGAAAAGTGAAGATACGTCTGAACCGCATCGGCATCCAGGGGGAATATGGTCCTGTTGGTGAAAACCTGTTGGAAGTTCCCACCTCATCGCATTCGGGTTTTGACGTGAAAGAAGCAGTAATTACAGACCTTGAACCCCGGTACGGTTTTACCTTGGAAAACTTGTCCAAGGTGGACCTGTTCCCCTACTTTTTCTATTTCGACCCTTCGGACTATAGCGTTCAAGTGCGTTCGTTTCCCACCCTGCATCGACGAAAGAGGCCCGAACTAACCTCGTTCCTTGTTGGTGTCGTTGCCCATAGGCTTGGTATATTCCCCCATCGCCCACAATGTCTGCGCCTCTCGGAAGGAGCGAGGCAGGTGGTGCACCGTCGTTGTTCGCACTCGGATACGGAGGGTTCGGCACAGATCCCATCGAGTTCTACCTCCCCGATGATCGCAAGACCGACTCCGGATTCCTCAAGGTATTCTTGACGACGACGTACGTCGACATGACCAACGTCGCCCAGTCCCCTATCAGTGAGGTTGCCAAATCACGTGGGTTGAGGTACTCCCTCAAAGGCGCGTGGACCTGCGAGACGTTCGTGTTGACTTGCAGGAAGGCATGAGGCGCACCTGGTAAGGAACTGTGAGGACGGAGGTGATGTGCAGCAGACAACCCATCTGACTGCTCGGTATGCCGGGTCTCGGTCTTAACCTTCCTTGTCGTCAAATACACCCCAAGCAATGAAAATTAATAGGTCCAATAGGAGTAACTCTGACCCCACTAGTAGCAAATTTTCATTTTCGCCCTTCGCGGGAGACCTTGAGTGATCAAGTTCTTACACCACTAAATGCTGGTTAGCCAAGGATGAGGTCATGATGAGTGCCAGTGCATTAAAAGAGTAAGTCGAAGAGGAGCTACCAAATGTTAACAAGTGCAACAAGTCCGAACAAAAATTGTGTACTGGTCATAAAAAGCGGCTGTACCCATCGTATGCTGCGCTTGCATCAGAAAGGAGGATGCCCAGGAGTTTTTTATCAGATTCTGTGAGGCCATTATCATCGCCAGTCTCGTCCAGTTTGAGGCAGGATAGCGACTTGCCGCACACCAGCAGAGCAACTTTCTCTCTCCACATCTCCCACACTTTAGTGTCGTTCGGGAGAAAGGTACGCAGTGTTTTTTGGACAGCGTTAGGGGAAGGATTAGACACTCGATGAAAAACGAGGAGAGCGACAAAGACGGCCATCGCTGTCCTGGTCCCGAGAACGAATTTGCGAATTCGTGGATCACCAAGCTTTTGAAAGAGGACGTCGGCTTGTAGTCTCTCTCTTCTCAACGAGGAGACGTAGAAATTGTACACCCAGGACACGCAAAGGGAGATGACGAACATGAGCTGACCAAAGAGCGTTCCTTGGGGAATGAGGAAGAGTTGGGCCAAGAATTCGAGGATGAGGAGGAGTGAGGATATGCCGATGGAGTGCTGCAAGATTGGACCACCAAGCTCCAACCCGAACTTTCCTTTCGTGATGGCATTGACGGCGGGCTCTGCGCCTTTGACCACCACTACCATGTCCTCCCAAATCACTGGAACAAGTATCCCATCTCCCGGTGGACATCCCTGAGCAGGGTTCTTGACGGACTTGAGCACAAGCTTTCCTGAGCCGATCGTCATACTAGCGAAGCCGCTAGCGATGATGCCGACCAGGATTACAGAAAAGCTATACCAGTCGTAGACCAATGCGCACATGACGCAGGTCACGATGCTGACGATGATTGGGACGAGGGCTCGGAAGGCATTGATTTTGGATAGGCGCGGGACATTGTGGTCGTAGGCGACGTCGCCCAAATCGATGAGTGCGACGTACGCGGGTGTCGTTTGTCTCCCTGTAACCTTGGTCTCCTCCTGAATCTCCTTGCATCTCTCCATCGCCAAATATCCCAAATGACCCGTCTGCATTTCCGTTCCGGACAACGCAGCTGTGTACTTTGGCCCCACATGACCATCAAAGGCGAACAGAGTAGCTGGTGATTTGGTTGTGTGAGGGAATATCCGTTCCCAGAACTGGGACTCCGCAAGGCGGCCAAAGTGCCTTGCGACCTCCAGGCTACCTGGGGAATTGTACCATCCAAGCCACCGTCTACCCTGGTACAGTGGAATGAGAGCCACTGCCGAGATGGCTTCTTCACCACCAAAGATTCCAGCGACTCCCCATGCGTTGAGAGTGAACCTGGTGTCCGAGAGGGGTAGACGGAGCGGGGCCATTGTCAAGTGTGTCGTGCATCACCCATCCCATCTGGACCATAAGTATGGAAACCGTGCCTGTGCGCTGTTCGGATTCCCGCATGTGGCCATATGGGCATGCGAGAAGACTCAGCGTAGCGCCTGAGAAGCCGGCTCAGGATATATTTGAAGCGAGAGTAAGGCACGTTTTCAGGGTGAGTAAAAAGCAAGTTTCCAGCTGCAGTGATGAGTCTGAGGGATTATTGGCTGATTTGTCCATGGCGTTCCGTGACTTGAGCAAAAGAAGACTCTGGGTAATGGTTATCACTGGCAGCGCTCTGGTCAAATTCCTACCTCTTCGGCATGTGGGGTGATACCACGGCTGTGTGATTACGTAACGTACGACATGTCACTTGAAACAACGAGGCCAGCGCCGCACTCAAGTTGTTTTTGCACCAGCACCCCGGCTGCCCATCCATCCAGAAAACAGCCACTGTACAGCAAGCATACAGCACACTAGGCCGCGTTGCAATCACGTAGGGACTATGGCAGGTGAAAACAAGTCGTAGTATTACTATTACTTTCTTTTATTCCATCAACATATGAGTCAATGTAAATGCTAACTGAAATGTGCAGATGTTCTGGTTTCCTCTCAGCACGATCCGTCGGGGAATTTTTTAGTACCCACCATCTATTTGGAATATCAACCTGATGCCCTTTGGAGTTCCGCGCACTGGAAAGCTATAGCCGAGTGATTCGGATGTTTGATCAAGTACCATCACTATCCCGCGATCACGCGCCACTTTTTTGCAGTACCTGATCCCGGATCCGAGTCGTATACCGCCAGCTCCAAGTCTCGACGACGCTCTCATCCGCTTTCCGCAAGTGGGTTGGGATAGTTGTCGATCCAAAGCTGCAACGCAGACACAAGGACAGGCGAACCCCGTACAGCGGACTACTGCTACAACCACAGCGTACTCAGGTCCTTCTTCACCTCGGTATCCGTCCGGACAAAGAGTAGCTCCGTTGTCGACACCTTCTCCCACTCCGCGCAAGGGTCAAAAGGGTCCGAGCGCAGTAGCAAGCACAAGTGGTCTTGCCCAGGCCTCAAGACTCCCTGCCCACTGGTGTCGAAGCACCAATAGTCTACAACACCAACCGTACACTTTCCGTACCATGTGCATTCCACGCCCTTCCCTCCTGCTCCCTCGAACAGCTTTATAGATGACGATGGGATATCCACGATGAGCAGTTTGAGCTGCAGACCTTGTTTCGTCATGATAAAGTCCCTGTCGCCTCGCCATGCTCGCTGGGTGAGTCCGGTGTCCCAACTTATTGCCGTCGCAGCGCCAGCTTCGCCGAGCGTCTTGTAACAACGAGGTGACTCCGGGAGGGCGGCACTATCAGCGGATGGGCGCCCTGCCCACGCCATGATCTCCCACTCCCCACACCTATTGATGATTGCCTCCATCAACCTATAGAAGGCGCGTTGGCCTTCCCCATATGCGATCGTCAGGCTCACATCGAAGATTCCGATGAGGCAGTACGCGATGTCTTCCACCCGAGTTGTCGTCCGGTTCGATGCCCACATCATCTTTTGGTGAACGTCGCGGGTTCCGGGACGGAAAAAGCGCAGGTCACGGTGAGGGATACCTGTTGCTCGCGAAAGTGCGTCCAGCATCCGAACGTCTTGCTTATCGTTGACGCTGTTGCTGAGAGGTGCCCAACCTTTACCATAGAACTTCATCGTCCGAGGAGCCAGCAGTTCCTGCAAAGTCCACCCACGGGTGAACCAAACGTCCTCCCAAAGATCGTCGATCGACGTCGCCTCGGCCAAGTACGCGATGCACACATGGGCATCACGATACCACTTGAACATGGATCGGATAGCTTCTTCAAGCTCAGTGCTGCTGTCTTTGTTGATACAACATGTATCCGACCAAGCGAGACAGCAACCATATTCGGCAGCTTTTTCGCAGAAATTCACGAGCTTGCTATATCCCACAGGTTGGAATGACATCAAGATATCGCGAAAAGTTGGTTCGCCTCGTTCGAGCCATCGGTGGGAGAACGTGGCATACTTGAGCTTTCCTTTCACGAGGGCCTTAATCGCTTCTTCTCTCGTAGGCACCGAGCGGCCAGCGGCCTCCTCGACAACCTTGGCTATATCGGCTTCTGTGACCGCCATCATGTCGCGGCGGAACATCTTCTTCACCTCATGGCGAGAGACGAGGCTCTTCCCTGGGACGTGTACGAGGTAGGTAGGGAGTTCGTTGTTGACATAGGTGGCGTAGACCTCCATGACGTCTGGCAAAGCGGGTAGCCCAGGCTCCTACACAGGAGGTAAGCGAAACCGAAGTAAATCAACGTGGTGTACTTGCATCGACGGTATCCCCTGTGGCATCCCCCGCAGGTCCGGGCGGTAACCTGATCCTGATACCCCTACCGCTACTTTCAGGCTGACCAACTTTTTGTTCAACCGACGCAAATCAATTGCTAGGATAGCACGCTCACTAGTATCTGTCCGTGAGGGAAAATATGGCGGACGTCCTCGATCACTTCTCGCTTGAGTTTGTGAAACTTGGCCTGCGTGCGTGCCAGTGAGCAGGCGAGTAAGAGCAAGCACCCCATGATCGCACCTTCAGAGCGGTTTGCTCGTCCGCGTTCAACGTAGATTCTAGCACAGAGTGAACAAGGTCTTCAAAAAAGTTGCCCATCACCGTGCGTGTAGGATGAGGGTTCCGTCAGAGACGGCAGCCCTATGACAGCAGCCACCCTCGTTTTATACCCAAAAACGTGATATGGGTACGCGTGCCTCATGCCACCTGGGCTGTGGGGACTTCTCGCAGTGTGGGTAATCGAAGTTCGAACCCTCGTTCCAGTGGGGATACGGTGTAACATAACCCCGATCATAGACCCTATCACAGTCCATCAGTATGGGCTGTGGTATGCCTCTTTCACCCTTACGCCCCATGCACCCGTGGACCCCCTCCGGGGGGGATGGAGAGCGGTCCGATTGGTCACAGTCGAATGGATTCGCAAAAGGTACTGCCAGCCAGTGATAGTCACTGGGGTACGACTCTTCGTTTCGTTGAATAGCTACCAGGACGGACAACTTACTATGACAGCACGCTTTGGACCGAGCTGTGTCTCATAGCTCCTGCTTGCCTCCACGTTGCCCTGTGAGCGAGGCTCAGTACGAGGATTCGAAAACGCCGCGCTGATCTTCGGAAGTGATGCATTACCATTCGTGATCGACTTCCTTGAAAAAGGGTGTTGTAGGTACTAAGTTTAGTTTAGTTCGACTCCGTTCATTCAACCTAGATGATTCTGCAGTCCGTAAAGTACATTAATCGTCACAATCCACCGTGGATATCACAGTACATGATAGCAACATAACTAGTTCCGGTGACTGCCACCATAATATCTCACGATGGTCACCCGTAGAAATACAATACCAAACAGGAATACACCTAGGATAAGCCGTGCGATAAGCTGAGTACCTGGATCCGTTCCTCTCGAGTAGCATACAACATGATAAATGGGTGTCCTTCGGCCTTCCTCTTGGCTACCGCTTCGCGCAGTTGAAGCGCGTACGCCGTTTGCAGTGCCGGCATGGACGCCACGATCGTCTTCCAAACGTCTTCGTCATGAATCCAGTTCGAGCTTCTGATCAGCGCGTCAAATACTGCGCTGGGCACGTCGATCGCGAGCATCGGTACACCGTTGGTTATCGCGGCCTTGAGATGCGCACCGCGTTCATAAGCTGTCGTGGAAATGATCAGGCGGGACATATCCGATGGATGCAGATTATGCGCATACCTTTATCGAGCAAGATCTGTTTCACCTGCTTTCGCTGCTTCTTCGTGTCGACAGGAAGTAGGAGTTGAACATCGCCGCCGCCCGACGTATCTTTACCGCCGACACTGGCTGGAATGGCGCTCGGATACCCAATTGTTCCCGAAGTGGAAGAATCAATACGCTGCTGCTCAGCGATTTGCTGATGCAACCAAGTCACGAGGTCTTGTCGAGAGACTAGTTGTCCATCTCAGCATAGACACAAGACTGGAAGTTTAAAGTCTCTCACTTTCATACTCCGTCCCTCTGAGGATGCTCTTGACCTTGAACGCCACTTGCTCGCGACGAGGGGTGCGCGGTCTCGGGTACAGTGCGAATCTGCGTAGATCCTTCTAGTCACCGACACATCACAAGTAAATCGACAGCTTACAGGATTCCTTCGCGAGCGCAGAGGTCAACGTGACTTTCGTTCTCCGCCTCGGCCAGCGTCGCGTCGTACATGATGTCAGCACTGATGTTATTCTGCCAGAGCAGCGCTGCAACCTCGAGCCTATCTTGAAGGTACCCAGGCTGATACGACATTACATACACATCGCACCTGCGAGGACTCCAGAAGCCGAAGGATCGCTGTTCCTTTATGAGAGCTTTCACTGACGTGCTTTGGAATGCCGCGAGAGCAACGGTGATCTTGTCAAAGGCTATTTGAACGGCGAATGCACAAATTGGGTCACTCTTGGGTTTGGCAGTAGAGTACTGAGCGATCAACTTGTCGTATCTGTACAAGTCCGCAAGTCGTCCGGAAGTACATCAAAAGATGAAATTACGAACCGACCAGCGGCTGCAAGGACGTCCTGACGTCTCATACGCCGCACGACTTCCAGTCGAAGTCCGTCATTGAAATGCGCATGGTGTGTGGCCCACATCAGAGGACGGAAGTATATCGGACCATTGAAGCCTGCAGATGTGGCAAATTGAATACTCTGCTTCATTTCCTCTACAGCGGGCTTCATGATGGTGAGTAAAGAGGGTGAAATTCTCTCAAGTTTCATCAACAATCCATCGATGTCTTCGTCAATTTCTGCGAAGATCTCCAATTCGTCCGCGGTGCTACGTAGGAGTCCTTTCTTGAGCAAAGCTGCTCGCTTCTGGGATGAAGAAGATTTAGACTGATTCATGATATCCATGACTGATGGTCGTAGGTCGTCTGGGACTCGGCTGAGGGCTAGTTCGACAACTGAAACAAAGCTAAAGCAATGAATAGGAAATCAGAAAGTCCACCCACTTCTGGAATGGGAGATATGTATCTCATAACTTTGGGCAAGGTTTGGGAAACTACGAAGACAATCGCTGAGAAGCAGTATTAGCTCTGCTCCCGCTGCGATCATGCCATTTCTCATGTCCGGGGTGATGATATCCAGAACAGCCGCTTTCACTATTTTGGGATGTCCGGGAATGGCGCTGTGGAATCGACGAGTCAACACAAGGATGTTTAGTAGACACGAAACCGAACTACTTGGGACGATAGGTGTTCATGATATGAAAACGTTTGATCCGTTTCGCACCATTCCTTGCAGCCAGCCTCGCGAAAGGTATCAGCGCTTGATTAGGTAGGAAGACGACATCCCCGTGTCTGTCGATGAACGTAGGCCGCGGTGCGTTCTCTTCCGGATTGGTAGAAGGGGCCAATAGAGGTGGTTCCATATCAACGGCCCCGTGAAGGCGAAAAATAGCTTTTATTCTGTCTTCGACGATAGTATTCAAGTTAGCATGTTCGGGAATATCAGCTGCGAGATCATAAAGAAGATTCCTCGTTTGACTAGCTTGGCTCGCTTGTCGTTTGAAGAGTACTGAGAGTAGAGTCTGGTAGTGTGTCGAATCTGGTGCGGCTGGGAGAAGAGAGAGATTCTAAGGAATAGAAATCAAGTCAGTCACAGAAAACTCACATATCATCCTTAAAGCCTCCTTAAAGTATTCATCTTCTACCCTAGGCGGCAACAGCGAGCTTTGCGAGAGCTCCAGGGCACTTGGCCGCTTCGCAGAATCATGGCGAAGGAGCCACGAGATAACTAAACCAACGTGAGACGAATGCCGCTACTCCCTCGAAAACCACCTACTTTCTTTCTGTCTTGTGCGATGTGTTTCCCAATCACGAGGAAAGTAAACTTCAGGCTTCCGTAGGTCTTCGATGACGGCAATGCGCTCGGCTCCCGTAGAGAATGGGTAATTCATCTCAAAAAATACTATCTGGTGCAATCCGGTGATCAAGATTGATGGCACCGCTGGAATCCAAACTCACCCCCAGACTATACATATCGGCCTTGTTATGATTCCTGGGCCCCTTCCTCCGCGATGAAACCTCTGGGGCGATATACAGTGTCGTTCCTACCTCTGGATTGGGATTAGATCGCGGGGTCTGTGGCCGCCAACAATATCGAGCTTGCCTAGAGTGAGGTCCGAGTCCCACTGAATTACTTGTGGGGATAAGTCCGAAGGATCGACAGCCGCAAGGCTCGAAGTAGCTAGACCAAAGTCTCCGACTTTCAAGGAGAGGGGCACATGAGTCAGCACTGATTCATCCATCCGTTTGATCAATCACCTTTGCAGTCGCCGTTTCCGTCTGTATAGCGTTTGAGCAACTGGCTAGATTTGGACAATTGAAACAGAAACTTACCAATGAAGATGTTTGTCAATTTGATATCTCTGTGCAGCTGAGTGAGTGGAGGGGGTCAATAGGGACACTATACATAGCACGAAGCGACCGACTATTCCCATGCTGCTCATGTGCACCAATGCCTCCAAGATCTGATTGAATAGTCGCCAGGCTTCCTCTTCCGATAAACCCTCGGCCACCCTCTGGAAAAAGAAAGATCAGTTGACATGACAATGCAAGGGATGTATCATACTGGCTTCTTTTAAAGTCTGGCGTTCTACGAACTCCTGGATACAAATATGATATGATTCGGCGGTCAACATCCGGGAGCCAAGGTACGTACCATCTGGATGTATAATGTCCTCGGCAAGACCGGTGGTAGTTTCACATCCACGTCCTCGCCATATTCTGATGCGAAGAGGTCCGCAAATCCATCATCGCTATCATCCTCGTCCTCGTCCTTCTCGTCTTGCACATCAGATCTGGTGAAGTGGATGCTTGGGAATGATGACCTGCTCCCAGAACCTCCATAATCGTCCAAGTCGTTCAAATCGATGCTGAATGGGTCCGATTTCTCGCGCCGTTCAAAGGAGTGAGGGACAGAAGTCATATTGCTTTCTGTGTCCGAGTCAGAAGCAGTGTCAGACCTAGATGATGGGCCAGAGGTGACAACCTCGACTGTCTCAACCCATGTTGTATAATACCGCACAATGAAGCGGTGAGAAAGCCTGCTTAATGCATTTACCTCGCGGAAGATTTTAGTGTCACTCTGATCAGTGCGAAGGCGGATCTTCTTCACTGTAAACGTCGATGAGCGTCTGACGAGGTGGGTATAGGGGATGCTGTCACGAACCAGCGTATATGCGAGAGTCGATCCTATTGCGTGCCTTCACAACCGATCCGAACGCGCCTCTCCCCTACAGATCATTAGAATCCACCTACAACTCAGGAGGTCGGTTTCGTACCAGTAACTCCAGTTCTTCCCAATCTTCCTTCCATCGACTTGCTTGTCTTGTACTGGGAGGAACACGGAAATAGTCTTTGTCTGGTGAAGTCCCATAATGATTCCAATTTCCTGCCAGAGCCCCCGGACCCGGTACTGGAATGGATGGCGTATTGGTACGTGTCGGGATAGTAAGAGACATCGATGCGAGATCTGCAAGAAGGCTCAGACAGGAGACTTGAGACTTTTTGCTGGAAGAGAGCATGTTCAACCCGGTGACCTGTAAAGTAGGTGATATAGATGCTGCGGATGGTTTATTGCTTGAGCTGAAACGGCTAACGAGAATACCCATACCAGCTTGAAGAGCTTCACGTGGATCATTGAACTTGTATATCACCCCTTGCCCATGAAGCATCTGCAGGAATACTACTCCGACGCTATGGATATCGCGGCCCCTGGTGTATGACAATGGTGAGTCAAGGACTTCCTTTGATAGCCTACGGTGGAATGAATTAGTGGACCCGCGACAACGGTTGACCAATTCGTACCAAGCGTCCGGAATGGATTGCTCATCGTTGATGATCGCTAAGCCCGAAGAAAAAGGGTTCGACCTGTGTAGATCTTTCAATCGGGCATGATAACCCACTTTCCCCACCTTGACAAGCTTGGAATGACTTTTATTCTCGCGGGTTGCAAGGAAGATACACGTAGTATCAAGGCCTATTAAGAGACCCGTCACAGGTTGATGAAATGATTCGGGGACAAAGGACATACCTCGGTGGACGAGATCGCTAGAGTGTACAGCGTTCAACGCGGACAATATCTGCGCAAGGTAATCCTATGCGTGAAGTATTGGTGAGTCTATCATGTACGGCAGAAGTGCGGCACGTCTTACAGATGCTCTGTCTTCCCGCAGGCTGTCACAATCCTCTAAAACGTCTTGCAATGTAAGAGCAGGTCGTTGTTCAGACAAGATCGTCAACTGATGACGACCAAGGTGATGAAACGAAAGTTTGACAGCAAGAATGCTTAACAAGTTGGGGTGGTGCACTTTCATAAGATGTTGGATCTCAGTTTCGAGTCGTGCAAGCTTCTTCTTGCCTGAATGCATACGTATTGGTCAATTCTATTATATAGGGAGAAGGGCATACGTGGTTACCTTGGGAACTAGCGTAGTATTCGGAGTTGAACTCAATCGTGTGGACTTCGAGAGGAAGTGTGGCATGGACGTCATCACACAAAGGATCGGCGATGTATGTCACACCCAGACACTCTATAATGCTGTTTGAACACGAAAATAGACCAACAGGATGAACAAACCTTTGCGAGGATGGAACATCTTCACGGCACTAAAGCGTATGCCCCTGAACTCTACCTCGATGGGGAATGATTCCGTCAACGTGTCACCAACGGACGGTACTTCGGTGGCATCAGACTGGGCTCTTCGCCGAGCTGCTTTATATTGCATTTCTTTCGCAACAAGATGTTTCTGTGCATCAGCTTGGAGTTGTTCTTGAAGTTGCTCGGCGGCCCGCGCCGCAAGCTCAGATTGACGTTCTGCCTCTGCCTCCTCTCTTTCTCGTCGTTCCTAATGCAACATTTTTAGAACCATTTGCAATCGATAGACATAAAACATAAGCCTACATGCTCTTCTCGAGTCGCACGTTTTGTCATCTCCGTGGCGAGCGAACCTGATGCCTCGCTTGGGGGTTGAATACGGTCAGCTATCCATTCTTGAGCCGTCGTGATGATCTAAGCGTAGACCCTGCGTGTTCGTCTCAAACAAATCGGCACACATCGGAGCTACGGACCTGGAAGACCATCTCCGACCCTCGCAACTTCTGAGCTTCCGCTTGGATAACCTTGAATAGTGCCACTTCGACATCATGACTAAGACCGCGAATGGGTCTCTGGACCGTGAATATTGGAGTGGCGAGTGTGGGATATGTTTTCGGGAATCTGCTTGCAGGTCAGCGACGATGCTTGGAGATGGGTGAAGACAGCGACTACTTAGTATGAAGGTGAAAGTAAACCTTGTGCGCATGCAATGGATCTGGATGAACGACTTTAATGATAAATTCGGGCAGCCTAGCGGCAGCCTTAGGAGCAATCAAGGCTTGACCGATCGAGACGCGACATGAACGCACCTTCCATGCCTTGGGAGGAGGGGGTTCAAAGAAATTTTGATCATAGATAGACTTAAGAGCAGTTATTTCGAGTTGTTGTAATTCTTCGGTTGTTTCCATTGTCACCGCGATGAAGACAAACAGAGAAGCTACGCGTTGCTTGAGAGGTTTGAGGGTCCACTTGGACCTCAGTGACTCAAGCGGACATGACTCGAGAAATCGTTGTGCTATAAACAGATCTCAAAGGCACATCCGACATCTGCAAAGCTGCAAGTAACTCAACTCGGCTGTAAATGGCAGAGTCAACTCCAGTCATTGTTTGTTTGGCCTTGCTTGGCATTGAAAATACCCTTGGATCCTAACACGTATAAACAACGCTTTGCGTAAAATCCAAGACACTCCCGCCAGTGGCACCTCTGACCCGACGCCGCTGCACCATTGACATGCAACCACCCCAGAATTAACTTCTTTGTCGGCTCCAGTGATCTTTCTTTCCATTTTTCGTTGACAATCATCAATGGCCATACGAGCTAGTATTTCCTTGAATCTTCTTGCCCTGGTTGGTGCCCGGCGTCGGCCCGGCGTCGCATTTCAGAACCCGAGAATATAATCCCATACTTGTGAGAGTTTGTATGTCGAGTTCGACACGTCCATGCTACCTGCATCGGGTACGTCATGCTATGCAACTTAGCGCGACAGCGAAATGAACACTATCAGTAAACCAGTTAGCTACGGATTAGCTGGTAGTCGGTGACTCATCAGGACCGGTCATAGATAAGTTCAGAAGCGGGTACTGACGAAGGGTACTGACGAAAGCAGTCTACGTATCACAGAATGGTCAAGACCTCCGCGTGAATATCCTTCGGTTTCTAAATGCTTGAGGTAGCGTCCGACGGCAGATCCGTCCCTGCGGCCTTGCCCGCCTCCTCCGAGTCCACCTCTACGTCCGAATCCGATATATCTACCCCGACTCTACCATGAGGACCTCGGATGCCACTGATCCAAGGGTGCATGTGATCTTTCCCGGTGATACGACGAAGAGTTCTTGGCCGTCGGAGGACCAGGCGAACGGAGTCGTTGGGGCGAGCATGACCCGAATTGGCACTTCGAGCAGCCTGTCTCCAGTGTGGGGATCGTAGATGCGGACACACACATCATAGGTTGCAGTGACGAGTCGATCGTCGCTTGGGGAGAATCTGAGAGCTACGATGGCACGGTCGTGCTGAAGGGGAGGGATGAGTCGAACACCGGTCGCGATACTAAAGATGCGGGCGGTCCTGTCGCATGACCCAGAGGCAAATCGTGTCGAATCGCTCGAGATGTCCACCGCGTAAACGAAATGTGTATGTTCTGTCACGCCCTCGTGGTGGACTCGCCTTTCTCTCGGCATGCCAAACCGCGACCGGCGGCGCCGTAGAACTCTCGGAAGAGGCAGCAAAACTTTCTGCAGCTGTATTAATTGTTTGTAGGACACAGCAGTGTCATTGGCACGATGCGGTTTATTTGAACCTTTGAAGGGACAGCGTGGTGCCGCGATCTATTTATTCACATCATGGGGATTTGAGTTGCCAGCTTTACGATAGTTTTGGTACCCCGGAACGTAATGAATGCAAAACGGGTCAACGTCGGAAGCAATATGAAACCTTGCCTCCGGGTCCACCACGCATTGACCTCATTTCTCGTCATGAACAAAAAAAAGAAAAAGAGCGCCCCAGTATGCCCGCACACTTCCCCACCTTCCCTCAAATTCCGCTTCTCCGAGTCTTTTATCTAGACCTCGCCCACCCTACGCCATGGGTCTCGTTCAGTCCCTTTTTTCAGCTTGCACGCGATGCTGGGACGCCGGTGACACCCACATCGTCATCACTCCATCGGGAGGCTGGGCTCACGCACATGCGCGTCCAAAGATTTTGTTCTACGATAAACACAAGCCGTATTACGAGTTTACGAACTTCTCACCACACGAGGTGGTGTTCGAGGGGAGACGCTATCCGACGAGCGAACATCTCTTTCAGGCGTTCAAGGTGAGTTTCGCGTTATTTACTGTCATTGTGGGGATGGGGCTGCCAACTCGGTGCTGACGTGACGGTGGGGTGTGGACAGTTCCTCGAAGGTCATCCGCAGATTGCGGAGCGCATACGAACGTCTGGCCCGAAACCTGCCCGCGCCTTTGACGAGGCGCACCGACACAAGACGGCCGTGCGATCAGACTGGTCGCAGGTCCATGTCGCCAAGGTTTGTCCATTCCCCATTCCCAACCCTCTCCTATCCGACCCCGCCCAACGCACTCATCTGACGCCCCCCCTTCCGTCCCTACTTGTAGATGGGAACAGTGCTGCAACTCAAGTTTACACAACATCAACATTTGAAACAGATGCTCCTCGATACAGGCAATGCAGAACTCGTCGAGGTGGGCCCATGTCGTCACCTTCCACGCGCATGCGATGAAATCATTTTTAATCCAAAAAAGGATTCGCCACGGGACTGGTTCTGGGGAGTCGGCGCGGACGGAACGGGAAACAACGAATTGGGCAAGGCGCTTATGCGCTTGCGTGATGAGCTTCGTGCGTTCCTTTGCGTCTCGCGATTCGTTTGGCGTTGTGATGCTCAAAGGTAGATGTTGCTCCTGGCAGGGAACGAGGCTGACGGGGATACCCCAACCCCGGCGTCAACCCCGGCTTCGACTTCGACTTCGACTTCGAATGATCGATCTCAGGGACGCGCGAGCACGAATAAGCGTCAGGCACCGCGTATACCCATGTCGGGCAGTCGCGGCTCGGCGCATGGGGTGTGTGAGGTAGGGTCGTCCGTTCACCTCGTCATACCTACACTTTCGCCACTTTTGCGCTCACCTTACCTTTCACTTTCTCTGTTTCACTAGTTTTGTCGTGCCAAACCGACGAGTCGACGCTCCAAGTACTGCAGTCGCACGTGTGCACACCGTGCTGCGACAATGTGCAAGGTGAGTCGGCCTCAGTCTCCGTCTCGGCGCGTGCGATCGCACTGACGTGAATGGGCACTGACGTTTTCGTCTAGTATTGTCGGACGAAACTGAAGGCCAGAGGACAAGGTCCGTATTGTTCGCGGACCTGCGCCGACAGAGCGCGCGGCAAGTAAAATCCCCGCTCGATCTTTGTTTTTCCCGGCCTTGACTTATTGTTGATATTTTATGTGCCGTTGGCTGGATTCTTCATCGTACTCTACCGTACTTCTTTTTTTTTAAATTGTATTTGCGTTCTGACATCGCACGACACCGGATACAATGACATCATGTCACCACACTCAATACACCCCCGGAACAAGTCTGTAGCGGACCCTCGCGGCCCACGCTTCCCATTCCCCCTGGAACCGCGCCCTCAACGCCCACTCTTCGTCTCGAATTCTCCGTATGGCACCTACCGAGCTGAGGATAGCGCAAAAGAGTGCCATCGTGCGCATCCCAACGCACCTTCCCGCCCCCTCGCTTACACCCCAAGATACGACCCCGCTCGAGCCCGAGCCCAAGTGTACCTTATCCATGAGTGCGTCGAGCTGGAGCAGGGCGACACCCGTCGTGCACAACACGAGTCCTGCGTACCCCGGATGCCGGACGAACGCGTATGGTCCGGTCGTGATGAGCGCGTGGGCATGGCCTCGTGCGCCGCGGGGTGTGGGTGTGCACGGATCTGGACCTCGATTGGGGCAGGTGTAGAATTGGCCCAGGGCGTTGTAGGCGCGGTATCGCAGAAATGCGCCTGCGAGGGCGAGCGTCGTTCCTGCGATGGTCACGAATGGCAAGGACGGTGGGAGAGGGAGGGAGAGGGAGAGGGATGAGCGTAGGGCTAGGCCCAACCCCCATTGTGTCGGAGGTCTGATGCAGGAGAGGAGCGTCCCCGCGGGCGGGATAGAGATGGGGGGAAGTGTGGGGAGCGATGTCGGGACGTGCGGGGCGAGCAAGACGAGTGTGTCTGTGAGTGCCGAGGACCAGTAGAGGCCCTAGGCATTCAAGGGGAGAGCGTGAGGATGGGTGTGCGTACGGGTGAACGGACGAACCTTTGTGAGCATGGAGGTGATGATGCGGGCAGCGGCGCGTACGGCGCGGCGTCTATCACTAGGTGTGTCTGAATCGGATGTCGATGGCGGCGACATGGCAACATGGAAGGCGATGGCTGTAGCGAGGGTGAGCGGCACGCGGACGATGGTCGTGGTCATGATGGTCCGGTTGTGCATGGGGGATACTCGATGGATGCTTATGCGGGGCTTGGTCCAGGCGCTTCGGTTATGACGAGGGGCGCCGGCGTGATATATCCGTTGATGCATTTCGGGTTTCATACCAAATTATCCTTTCCCAGCCGCCTGTGCATGTGTCAACCACATCAATATCACTGGCTCGAAACAAGTTTCCCATGGCCATGTAAGACACCTTTCACGCACATGCCGTGACCGACGAGAACACATCTAGCGATCAACGCGTATCTTTAGCAGAGCATTTTCACGCGCACGCCAGATCCGAGTCCCCAGCACTTCTTCACTCATTATCGAGCCTTGACTCATCCCATCGATAATATCACGTCGCGAGTGGTCAAACGGTCAATCTCTGGCGGACCACCTCATCTCCTGTGGCCGTGCACCTCACCTTACCTTGGATGAAACTCCGACGCTAGTACTCATACTCACCTCGAGGCTCGCGGCAACACTAGCCGACACCGAGTTGCTGTGATTACAACGCTGCGCTTTGCAGAGAGCAAATCCGAAAGACGAAGAGTTTACGTGCCAGCCTCCAACAAAACGACGCGGCCGAAATTCGTGGATGGCATTCCGGTTTGACGTGGACGAAGCATGCACACGAGATTCAGACGTCACCCGACAGCCCATACGCTGTCCTAGTTCTTGAACTTGCGAGCGACGGTAATTTAAAGGTGTCCCCTCACCGGGATGAAGGGAAGTAGGGTATGGGTGATGTGCAGCGACAGAAAGCGACGGTCCGTCGAGTATGGCGGATACACTCGATCGCCACGCGGTTCGAGTACTAAGAGCGTACCCGGTATTGATCGGCTGATCGGCTGCTTCGTCACTCATCAATTCCTCAAACGCTAAGGCAACACAACGATCGAGGACCGACGTTCGATATGGATGTGCCACGCATAGTGAATCTTCGTACCTTCGTTTTGCGCTGCGTACAATTTGTGTCCTTCGGGGTGCACAACGTATTCCGAGAAACCAAGGAAGCATGAAGACCACGTATATGCTTGTTCGTTGAAGAGACGATCTCGGGACGTCCAAGGGTTCGGATGGAGAATTGGCTGTGCGTTTGAACCGGATCCTGAAGTCTTGGCTCGTTTGCAAACACAAGCGAACCGTACCCGAATAAGAGCAGGTAGAGCATGCGCTGTGATAAAAGCGCAAATTCGCTTGGCTTCCCAAGCTCCACCCTATTCCCACCGTCGATCCCATTCTGGCTGCATCGTGAGTCTTCCCCGGTGTCGTCGTAAAGTTACATTGTGAACGCAGTCCCGTTGTTGACAGGATCTCCATGCATCCACATAAAGTAGGGGATGGACGTTCTCAATTCACCGGCAGAGTGCTGCCCGTATCGACGCAACATTCATAGCAGCTTTTCTCGTTCCATATCGCTCCTTCATGGACACTGTATACTACGAAGACACTCACCTCGAGGGCATGTCATCAACATGCCTATCCAACGATAGCGCCATATGGGGAGAGAGCAGCGCAAGGTTAGATACCGTTCAAAGCCAGGAGGTAGACCAAGCATACATGTTTGTTCGCGAGATTGGAGAAGGTCATCGTTCCGCTTCTTCGCAGCGTCGAGGTCGAGAAACAGGGGCGCGGGCTTGTCAACTTCGACCAACGTTTCAAAACCACGAACCGGCTCAAATGCAATGTTGATGATCAGCTTCAGTTGGTCCCGGGCTGCACGCCCACCGAGGGGCTGGCTGCAATTCATGACGCAGTGCGGCTCACGTTGCAATACCAGGAGACCGGCTATGCCACGGGCGTCCGGAAGGATTTGGAAAGGCTCAGGGATCGGGGATTGGTCCTCGTCGCGCTGTGCAACAGGTAGACCGACCAGTACAGGGGAATCAAGGCGCGGTGGCGGGAGCCAACGTCGGGGCTACTGTTCGAAGTCCAGCTCTATACACAGGATAGCCTTGTGGCGAGGGAGTTGACACACAAGGCGTATGAGCGGATACGTGGCGATACCGTAGAGGGGACAGAGATGGTGACACTGCGGGAATTTCAGCGGCAAGTCAACACCACCCTGGCGCGGGATATTGGGGAGTTTGATGTTTGCACGGGGACGTCCGAGTCGCAGCTGAGTCGAATGGTTGAATGGATGAACAGATGGAAGTGCCATTGGCACATCACGCTGGACTATCACTTGTATGTTCACTTACCTGCTTCCCTACGCACACTGCGCTGTAAAATATCATCGAGAGCAATCCGTCTAGGTTATTCCACGTCGCTCGATAGACCTCACCTGTTCCAACTCACCTTCAAGTTGCATCGTTTTCCAGACAAAAAAGACCAGTAGAACACGGCAGGAGGGAAAGAAGCGACGAGAAAGGAGGGGCAATGGGCCGCCCCTATATATAGGCGCTCAAATCGATGACGTTGATAGTTCTCTCTCGATGCATGTGACGCCATATTTGAGGAAGCAACAGAGAAGCATGTTGGATGATCGGCCCGTATTTGCCGGCACGTCGCTTGATTCATGTATCTGTACAGTGTGCTCATTCATACCCCCTCCGCAATCAGCCTCTCTGGGTTCTCCGCCCACCCCCGCCACGTCTCTACAAACGCAGCCAACTCGGCCCCCTCGACGACCCGATGATCCGCACTCCAGCTCACGTCCACCTTGAGCCGCCGTTCCCCACGTCCCTCGGTGGCATCCCACACCCCCTCACTCACATCCCACACCCACCGCGCCCGTCCAATAGCCACGATCGCGACCCCACCCCCGGGGACGAGCACCGGACTCGCGTGCTCCCCTTTCCCGATCGCACCGACGTTGCTCACACTGATCGTCCCACCCCGTCGTGGCATCTCGCGCGGCGTCAGTCCACACGGAACTTGGCGTCCCAGATATGCAAGGTGTGCCACACGCGAGGAGAGTCCGTGGATCGAAAGCGTCTGTGCGGCGCCGATCGTTGGTGTATAGAGCCCTGTTGGGGTGGACAGCGCAAGGGTGACGTCGGCCGTGGGGCGAACGGTGAGTGTTGGCCTCCTGACCTCGTTTGCGTCCGTGGTCGGCGTGATGGATGAGCGGAAGAGAGGCCATTCCATCATGGCATTCGCGAGCGTTTTGAGGAGGAAAGGGAGATACGTCAGTTTGGCAAATGTAGCGCTGTCCGTGATGGATGGCGGGGCTGGTACTGGGTGGAGTGATGATGGATTGACCATCTGTGACGTGCGCGGGCGTGTCGAGGTCGATGCTGGCGGTAGGTAGTGTGCTGGGATGTTCGCATTCAATAAAGGTAGTACACCATGGAAGCGGGTGAGATCCAGCGAGGTAGCGTATCTGCACCAAACGTCAGTGTCTCGTGAGTCGCTCGTCCACACGAAGTCCACACGAAAACGCATACCCGAATCTGGGTATCTCGAGACTCTGAGAAGCACGGATAGGATAGTCAGCCACGCCAGGGAGACGGCCGCCTGCAACGCACCTGTGTCATCGCCTTCCACATTCCATACCGTGTCCTGCCCAACTCGACCACAACCTCCTTGTCCTCTGCCCGAACAGCCGCTTCCGCTTCCACTCCAGGAACGACACGTCCCCTGGCAATGAATGCATCGACGTCCTTCTTCTCAATCCGTCCCTCCCGCCCACTACCCGGTCCGAGGGCAGCAATATCAATGCCCTGCTGACGCGCAAAGTGGCGCACGGAGGGGGTAGCGAGAGCATGGTCCGATGTCGTCGACGCAAACGACGTCGACGCAGTATTCGTCGGATCAAGCGGGTGCTTGTTTCCCGTGAGTGGTACGCTCACCTCCCCGGGATCTCCCTCCCCCTCACCTCTCACCTCCACCGACACGGCCGGATCTTGTGTCCCCTCAGGCGTAGGCGTCGCCGACACATCCAGGTTTGCCCGCGGATCATGTCCAAGCTCGTCGTCCTGCTCGGCCTCGATGAGACACAGTCCCGCGCCGACTTTGGCAATCTCGCCTTCTTGCACCAGGAGCTGCTTCACGACGCCGTCAAACGGCGAGGTAATCTCGACGCTCGCCTTGTCGCTCTGGACTTCACACAGCGCATCGAAACTCTGCACCGGCGACTGCGCCTTGACGGACCTGCTCCGAGGTGAGAAGAAGGTGCGGAAGGGGGAGAGAGATGTTAACGGACCACTTGATGACTTCGCATTCGGTGATGCCTTCCCCAATGTCGGCGAGTTTGAAGGTGTGGAGGACTTTGCGGGCAGCGAGGAGGGTGTGGGCTGTGTGGAAATGGCGGAGGAGAGGGCCACGGAGGAGGGGGCGTTGGATTCGAATGGGCACCTTCATCGTGATCATGAACAAGATCCGTTTGGGAACACTCGATTACTATATAAGGGACTCCGGACGGAGTCAAAAAGTCTCTCACGGAAATACAGTCGACACCGCACTTTCACCGGACTTTGGGGCCCAATTATTGCAGGAGGTAATGGGCGAGAATTCCAAATATTTGCCGAAATTTTATCGGTGAAAGAATTCGTCGAATAGTGTCCGAGTAGTTGCCATTGATAATTGGGGCTAGTGCTGTTGAAATTCTCATATTTTACTATTAACTTTAGTTTGCTTTTCATGATTAACATTATACTTATCAGATACATAAGTGTTCTAGACCTACATGACATCATTCTTATTCAGACTTCTCATGACGTCATATGACATCATTATTGCAACATATTGCACCTTAATCATGCCATAGCACGACGTTACTGCGCATGGCTTATTCATACACCTCTTATGGTCGTTTCATGCCCTTTATGGCATTTACTCATACAGGAACAAACAATGTCGTTCCAGTATATAAGGAGGACTTATTCCTCCCCAATTTACTAAGTTCTCTCACACCCCAAAAGCGTGATAACTTCTAGCAAGACTTACTTGCAAGTGCTCCCAACAGTATAGTGAGTAGCGTTCTCTCTCACTGGGTATCTCCCCTTCGCTGTTGCCTTTGCACCAATTGAAAGTAGCGATTCCAATACTGACGTGGAACTCTGTCAACGCACGCTGCATCAAGGCGATTGAGGAATCAGTGTGAATAGGATCTTGAGCGTGGTAAATAAACTCTACCATCACACAGATGGCACTTATGAATTCATCGGAAACTCCACCAGCGCCGTCCAACAGTGGTACGATCGACCTTTCCAGATCTCGGTGGTCTCTGCCAGTCATTTGGAGTCGGTGTGATACTCCGGTCAAGAAATGACGGAAAGAGACGTGTTTGTGTAGATTACTGAAACAGGTGTTGAGTGTATGTGTGCCGACCACGACTTTGCACCAGTTGAGAGGATGGTCGAAGAAGAACTTGTGTCCGGTGTGGAGTATCTCGCCTGTGAGAAAGAGAGAAGGCTCTGCGAATCTCCAGTTTCGCCAAAAGGGTCTGTGAACGCCAAGAAGCTTGATAGCTTTTGCAGCTTTCTGGAACACAATGATATCCCATGGATCAACCTTGCTGCACAGATCCTTTATCTGAGCAAGTGTGACGTCACACGTTCGTGGGTCAGCAAGGTTGGGTTCCCCAAACTGAGACATGTCCACCATCATTACAGGAGACGCGTTTTTGGATACACCTGCAATGAGCTGTTGCTCTGGGAGGTCGGTGATATATGAAACAAGGGGGGTATAACATGTCCGGATATGTCCGCTGGCGTCGACGAGCATGTGGCCGTTTCTGGCTGCCTCCTTCAGTGGTGCCGTTACAACGTCGAGTGACCAGTGGAAGAGCCGCGCAAGGAGAATAGTTTTGAAGTCAGGATGGACTTTGAAGTTGGGGGTTGGAATGAATGCTACGCAACGCCATGCATGTGATGTGGCCTGCATCCGGACATCCGACTGGATGTTGCCGATCGTCATGAAGACGGGGTGCATTTCCAGGCCCCCAGTTTGACGAGTGACCGGTGTTTTGTCAGATGCAAGAATGATAGGTACTATGGTGGCTCCATGAGGGATTTGGTCCTGTAACGCAACAAACAATGTGAGCAGGCAACTTGGGGATGACGTTGCAGTGAGCCACTTGCCTGGATCTCAAATGCACGCGTACCAGTAAAGAATTCACTATACTCACGCTCTGCACCACACATGACCTTGTGGGGATCATATGTCATATAATTGGCTAATATGGGGTTGGAAAATAGATCCCTAACAACCTCCATGCCATCGCGCCATATCAAACAGATATCCTGTCCTTTTGTGTCGTATCCCTGCATCTGAACTTTCGTAACCTGCCATTGTGCTCCCGAAGGAAGGTGTGAGATCCATCCAAAGAGTTTATCTACATTCCCAAAAGATGGCTTTGGGCAGGTATCGAACTGATCAGGTACAATGAGTCGAAGATCCATACAGTAAGTAACATCAAATACGCACCCATTGTAGTTTCAAGAACTCAGATATTTGTGCTTTTGTCATATTCAGCGCGAGAAATTTGGCGAGTTCCCATTCGCCCTCGTCTGGAAACGGGTAATAGAGATTGTGCTCGTGACGTCTCTCGTGTTCGTCTTTCTTCAATCGGTCCAGTAGTATTTTGCCCCTCCCAAAGACGGACCCAGAGTACTCGTGATATTGGCCCATAACATTCGTCTCTCCTACACCCCGCCTTAACGAGGGTGGGGTTGGAACTTGGATGGACTGATTGAAGGAATTTTCAAGAGTTGAGATACAGGTTACTCCAGGTGTGTTCAGGTGGGACATAAGCGCATCCGGAGAAGGGAACAGAGAGCGACAACCCGGGCAGACGACATCGATTTCCATGATGATCGTCAGGTATAGTGGTGGGACTGCAAAGCATACTCGCAAAGTCTCCAAGTCCTTCAAACTCAGAACTCCGACTGCAGCATGTATATACCAACACTGTAGCCAGCGCCGCATCAGAGATACCATGGACGCAAACATACTCAACTATCTACCTGCTGTACCGCATCTCTCTCCTTCCCTCACTGCCTCGGTGAACTCAGTCAATTCATCCTCGTTACCTAGTCCACAGTCGGGCATTTTTGTCCATCGACCTCAGCCCCCAGATGCCAAATTCCCAGCAGACGACGGTCCCTTTCCCTGACCAAGTGCCAGAAGAATGTCTTCCCGTACGGATTCCGACATCCGTCCACCCCACTTTTCAGATCCCCACACCAGTTCTTCCTACAATCCCACCAGTTGGACCGACAGCATTCGGGCCCGCACAACTGCTGCGCAGAAGAAAATGGCAAAGCGCTTCCGTCCTTATGACCCAAGGGGAGTGGCTTCTCCCCTTGAACTTCGCTTTGCGGCGAGGTCACTAGGATTTTCATCTCACATCGGTCTGACTATGAAGGATGTCCTACATGTACGTTGTAATGGTTAGTTAAGCTCACCAGCTGAACTTTGGTTATCATAGGGCAGGGAGCATTTTCTCTCCGCGCTTTCCACAATGCCCGACAGGATTCTCAAGAAGGCTTACCAAACCAAGCTTGCGGATCGTGAATGCTCCGCACAACGGCTCTCGCTCACCTTGGCGGAAATCGAATCCGCTGAACGGCACAAAGATTATTTGATCGCCATTAAGGAGGACCGTGAAGCTGGGCTCTCTATCTCTGACGCCCAGCTGGATATCCTGAAACATTTGATGGACGAACATAGTCTGGACAACGTTGAAGATGATGGAGGGTTTCACTGTGCCGTGTATGCCAACGAACTTATCTCTCTAAGTATTGCCAATGGACAAATCATTCAAATGCAAGATGCAGTGTTATCACGGCCTGGATGCTGGTCCATCCCTAGCGCCAAGGACTCTTCCGTTCTGGGAAGCGATGATCTTGACGAAGAAGATGATCCAGAAAAGGACAGTAAACTCCCTTCCAGCGACCCCCATTCTGAATCAGATGACTTCTAAGGCTGTGTGTCGACCTTATCTATTACTGTACATTTGCAACCCTGTATCCTACGTACGCAAATGCTTTGTATCAGCCACGTTTTCACATACCTGCCCCCATCCACTCAACCTGCCCCCATCCACTCGACGCTGACCTCTCAATGCCACCATCGCGAGTACGTTGTGCGTTATTGTCTAGTTTCCCTTACTTACTTCAAATCAGAACTACCCTCGCCCGACGCCAAATGAAAGCGACTTCGGGCTAAGTGGAGAACAGCCTGAGGATCCACTCAACCTCTCCGAGCAGCCTTTACTGCTGACAAGTGGGGGGAGCATTGAGCAGCAAACCCATTACTTCCCTGCAGATGATCATTACAATCAGTTTTTCCCCCAAGACCCATCCTCCATATATACGAACTGGAATTTGCTGACCCACGCCTACTCCGGCGGTCTCGCGCACTATCCTACTGACAATCCATGCCCAACTCAGATGTGGAGCAGGGGACACACAAATACGGTACCATCCCCGTTCTATGGCTTCCGGCCCCACCGACCCGGAGCCCAAATGGCAAATCGCTTTGGTGATCCTGGAGGGAACATAATCACCATAAGCAATATTCATTGTTCTTTATAAGTTTGCTCAAATGTCACGAGCAGGGGGGTGAAACATCTCAGATCCACCGCCCTCAATGAGAAAGAAACGCAGCAATGCCGCCCACGCCCCCCGGTGCTACCGCGGCCCCTGCATGTCCATCCGTTCCCGTTGCTCCCATTTTCATCACTCCCACCTCCTCTGCCATTCCCGTCACTCCCACAACCTCTACTGTTCCCGTCGCTCCGGCTCCCTTTGCTGATCCCATTGCTCCCGTTTCCTCTGCTGCCCCCGTCGCCCCAATCTCCCCAGTCGCTTCCACGGCACCCCACCCCTCAGCCGTTTTGACCACTGCTGCCAGTCACACAACCGTCATCACTGCCACTGAGGTGTGGGTGCTGGTCAAACGCGCTCGCGCCGAAATGTGTCGCTCAATGGTGACAATTAATGCCGTGCCATTGGGACCCAACCTTGACCAACAGGTCAGGTCCTCCATCAATCTGGCGAGACGATCGCTGGTCGGAGACGTTGCCATGGAGTTGTCAGGTCTGAAAATCGAAAAATCAGTCCGTCAAACTCCCGCAAATCTCCGAAATGTGTTCAAGAACTATTACCTGCATCACATCCACAGGGAGTTTCAGCTGCGACGGGACCTCAGTGCGGTTGAAGTAGACGACAAACCGTTTTGTGCGCAAAGGGTTCGAGAACTCCTGGAGACTCTCGAGTACCTTAAAGACTCAAATAACTCTCATTCATTTTCGTCTAACCTTTTCCAGCACTTCATGCTTGATATGATTTTCGTAAACAACCTCAAGCTCTGGCAATACATCGACTCAGAAACAGACAATCTTGATGTCCTTTTCGCCCTGGGAGCAACAGCCATTGCTGCCGCACTCAAGGACTTCCAAGAAGGATGTCACATACCTCTTGATGTTAGCTGTGCACAGTGGTGAGGAGACTACATCCGGTTTACGAGACTGATTAGTAAGATGAGGGAGGACGTAGCTGTACATGAATGGCTCGTAAACTATCAAAAAGCTATCATGGCTCGAGGTCGGGCTAGCCTCAGATTATGATGCATTATGTTTTGTAGTTGTTATCTCGAATCTTATCATCATCCGCATGTTTTATCATCTAATATGCGAGAGTCTTATCTGAAGCTAGTACAGTTGGCGACTTGTACTCGACCCTGCCATCCCAAATGGGGACAATTCCTTTTTCGTCAGGCAAGAGGAGTAGTAGGCGAGTCCTAGGACTCGGCTAACCCGAACCGACTCGCAGATGTTTGACTTCCTGATAACCATGTCGTAATACACTGCCACTTGCATCGAGGTTGAACTTCCGAACGAACCTCTGGAATCACCGTCTGAAGAAACGATGGTGCGTGCGATTTTCTCCCAGTGTCCACGGGTGAAGAGCCGCTGTGTGTGGACGGGTAAGATGTCACATACCTCTTTGACGATCTTGCTCACCGACTGGCTCACGCCGGTCGTCTCGGAGGCAAAGTTTTTGCCACTGGACGTCTGGAAGAATCGGAGTCGGGTGAACGTCAGCGTTCAATAGGTTGACTATCTTGCCTAGTCGCTTGCACGATATGCTGATGGTCTTGGAGGGGAGCGGAATGAATGACCACGGCATCTGATGGCTCGGGTCTGCCGCTGGGCACGTCGTGCAGCGAATGTGGTACTCTGAAACTTTCTTGTTTGCTTGGATTGGCCCGCATCAGGGCCCGGAAAACCCGGAGTCTGAATCTCACTTAATTAATGCAGGTTTTCGTAGAGGCTCGGCAGCTGATGGTCTTGCGTGGCGGAACGGATGTAGAACCCACGTGGCTCTCACCCACCACTCTCATCTGCCATTGAATGCTCCATTGCGATATAGTCGTCTTGATGGTCCTGAGGAATGCTGTTCATGTAGGAGCGAGAGTTCGGGGTCGGTGTTACATACCCATTTGCGAAGGTTATCCAAAAACTAATGCTTGATGTCTTCCCGTTGCGGATGATCTTGATCGCAACAGACTCACCAGTCTGATGGTCCCTGCAATTCAAGACCTGACCGGATGAACCCTTGCCGAGTGTATCCACGACCTTATGGCGGTAAGCAAGAAGATCATTGTTGACAACGAGGTAGTCGCCATGCTCGTCGTCGTACCTAAAGTTGTTAGCAGAGAAGTCAGGATGTGCCTGTTTCTTTTGGCTGCCTGCACCGAAACAGTACATCTGAGGATAGTTGAGACAATCTTCGCGCTCTTGGGCTGACAAGCATTGCGCCTGGGAGCTCCTCAAGAGTTCTACGATGGGTCGTTCAGCAGGCATATGTCTGTAAACATCGACGACGTACTTTCCGGCGTAAGTTCGGGACTCGGGGAGGTATTGGCTCAGGGAAGCAGTCCATCCGACTCCTCCTGCGTTGCGCCAGCAGCCTTTTTGTTAACCTACTAGTGCCGGATATACTGGAGCATTTCTTCATTCGCTGTGCTTGGGACGGGAGAGGGTATAGGCAGCGATCGACGGCTTGAAGGCATTCGAGCTCGAGCTCGATGCGCGCTTAAACTTGCCATGTTGGCCGAGAAACCGTGGTGATTGTGCGATGGTTCGCTCGGCTGAGCTGCGACAGATGCTGTCGAAGCCACAGAGCTAGTAGAGGCTTTGCGTAATGCACTAAACGTAACCGAGTCACGGTTAGATTCACGAGGAATCCCGCCTGCGGACGGTGGACCAGAGGGCTGGCGAGGCCTCTCGAGGGGCCCGTCGGATGCGATGTCGGGCATGAGCTTTTGCTGTCGTTGTCTTTCTACCCGGAGCTTCCGCGCTATCCAACACACCGAATTCGTTGGTGGTTGGCTCACCAGGTGTTGGTAAGGGATCTGTGGAAGGACCAGTAATGTCAAGACTGATGCGCCGACCAACAGGAGTGCTCTGCGTCGAGCTCACTCCCAATCCTGGAGAGCCAGCGGCGGAAATACGACGCGAAATACGTGGTATCTTCCTGGGCGCTTCTTTAGGTAAAGGGGAAAGCCAAACGCGAAGCACGTTGGCCGACTATGCAAAGACGGCGGGCTCGCCAGCTCTTCGTCGTCGTCGCCTCCAGGATCCTCCGGGTCGCCCTGGTACGCCCGCGTCGTTTGTGCTGTCTGTGCCATCTCTCGATGTGTTCGATGCTCTCGCTTCGACATTCGCGCCCTCAGGTTGGTCGGGCAGTTCTGTAGGCTCGTCGGGATGACGTGCATCGTCATCCGTCGCGTTCGCAGGGTCTCTCGATGGTCTGACTCGTCGGCCTTGACCGTCTGACTCGACTTTGTATTGTTGGTTGGTACCTTCGGGTCGTTCGCGTGGCCTAATACCCACTCTCTATGTCCTCGGGGATCGTCTACGACGTTGCTCGTGTCCTCCCTGACACCTGGCGACTTCTCTTCGTCAGCGGAATTGGTCGTTATCCGAGCCTCTCGCTTCCCCTCGAGCGATGCGCTGACGCACTCTGGTACGTCTGGGAGTCGTGGTCGAGCCTTGTTTGCCACGTCGTTTGCTTCGTGAGTCTCTTTGCTCGCCGTCTGACTTCCATTGTCGGTCTCCTTGATCTCTCTACGGGAGCTCGCTTTCGAAGGTGTGTACTTACTATCAAGGAGGCTCACTTTTGAGGCGATAGGCTCTGTTTCAAATGAGTGGGCTTACCGTGGAGGTAGCGAGACGGGCGAGCCATCTGAGACATGGGCGAGCTGCTCGGATGTGGTTTGAGGTCATTTGAGGCATGGTAAAGCTGGTTGAGGTGCGCATGAGCCGTTTGGGGCGCGGGTGTCGTTCGAGAACCGTCTATACCAACTCATGTTTGTATCCATGTCAAAATGGTTTTTTCTGTTCTTTTTTGAGAACCTGTTTTGAATGCATGCGGCCCAACACCGGACTAGTGTGACACGCACGTAGAGACATGTAGAGGTAGCGGTGCGACAATGGCGATGGAAACAACGACAAAATGCAAGAGTAATAAGGTTCGCTGAGCCCGAGTACGTGGCGATTTTACTTCAACGACGCTTTGATGCTGCTTTCCTCTTGCTGCCAGTGCCAGTGCTAGTTCCACTGCTTGAATCTGGGACCACGACCTACAAGGAACTCCAGTTAAGAAGAGACGCCCGGGAGAAAACCAAACCTGGTCGATGACGGATTTTTCCATCCCAGTTCCCTTGCCATGCTTCTACACGCGAGGGTCGCTCAAATGTAGAAATTTGGAAAGGAAGCAGGGAAGAAAGGAGTTGCGGGAAAGGGCAGTCAATAACAGATTTGAACGACAGGATAGAGCAAATAGATGCACCACTCGCCGCGCGGGCCGCGAGGTCTCGTCCTCGACCTCGGCGAACATGACTCGTTTCCTCGTCGCCACTGGTGGGTTTTCATCTTCGAAGTTTGTGATGTCATCGGTGTCTTCTCTGCCAAGTTTGGAAAAGGTGGAGTAGCCATTTGGTCGACTCGAAGGACCAGGGATGGAAAGATTCACGGAAGCTCCTTCAGCAGCGCCATGAGTTACGGTGGTCGAGTGGCCCTCGTGTCCAGCGCCGCGGATTTCCGGCTGATAATCGGACGATGGGCCTTGCGGCTTTGTGGCGTTGATGGCCATCGAGTTACTTTGTTCGTCAGTACCTTTTGCGGATGTCGACCATGACATATTCGGGTCAGCGAGAACGCCGCATCGACTTTCG
>JBBPNE010000198.1:0-37451 GCA_038090735.1 Xerocomellus amylosporus | reverse complement strand
CATTCATGAACTGTATAGTATTAGATAATTTTGTTCTCACGAACGAGTTATTCCCAGGGTTCACTTTGCAGAGAGCGGATCGTTTCTGCACGACAAAACCCTCCCCCACTACCGTGGGAGTCGGGGATTAGTCCGTGCACAGGAGAAACGTGCAGCTGTATTCGCACCGCCAAGGCCTCGGAAGCAAGCCGTCCACGCCGTCCGGCCTGGAACGCTCAAGGAAGGATTCTTCAGGAGATAACCACAACGCAAACCCAGTGCAACAAACTAGGTTCATGCGCGCCCAATCCGGTCTCAAGATCACATCCTTGTCCATTTTGAAACAACTTCCATCAGTACTGCTGGCACGCGCCCACCCGATGCCGTTCGGCCTCCCACATTCGGTTGTGATGTCTCACCGCGAGGCGCCGAACATCAGCGCCGATACAGCTAACGATTTCAGATAAAGGCGGAGGGATTTCTTCGCAGCGGCCGTTACCCTTTACCCTCCTGTAGTCGAAGTGACCCCCATGACCTCAACCCACGCAGGTATCGCCCACCAGCCACGCGGGCAAACAACAATCGAATATCTCCCACTAGAAGAAGTGAGAGTGAAGGCATGGGTAGTGGACGGTACGTCGTTGACCGTTGGCAGGGTGCCTTTATCTTGAGAGCTTATCTTCCGATCCTCGGACACTCGCGGCCATCCGTCTCATGGTATAGTATCTTCCCGTATAGTTCTAACCCAGACGTTCTACAATCCCTCCGATGAACCCACAGGAAGAGCAAAGTATGTCTTCCCACTCCCGGCGAACGCTGCGGTCTGCGCATTTGAACTCGAACTGGAAGACGGATCGGTCGTTATTGGAGAGATCAAGGAAAAGGGAGAGGCCGCGCTCACGTTCACTCGTGCAGTAGAGCAAGGGCAGACGGCAGCGCTCGTGGAAAGGGTGACCGACGACAGTGAGCCCTATTAACTATATGATAAACGGTGATCTAGATGCATTCTCCTTCGCCACGCAGTATTCACAATCTCAGTCGGATCTATTCCTGCCACCACGAGGGTGATCGCGCACTTGACCGTGTGTATCAAATCCGTGCCCGTTCTTTCAGAGGAACCTAACCCTGCATGTAGTTCGTAATGGACCTCTTGAATGAAGCTCTGCGGGACCACGTTCGACTGCAGCTCCCAATGTACATTGCGATGCGCTATGGGACGCCGCCTGCGGCCATGCAGAATACTTCCACTGCTAATTCTAGCACTCGGGTTAATATCAGCGTCGACATCCAGACGAGCGACGTCATCCACGGTATTCAGAGCCCTACACATCCCATTACACTCCGACGTTATAAGGGCCATTCCCATCGAAAATCACAGCGGCGTATGTCTGCAGTCTGGAAGTCATCCGAATTCTTGGCGAGCGACTTCGTAATCACCATACATGCCGAGGGGTTAGATAAGCCCAGATGCTTTGCAGAGGTGCTTGGTGCGAGAGGAGATGCGGATGGGGATAGGGACGGTTCCACCGTTGCAATGCAGCTGACTCTGGTTCCCAAGTTCCTAGTCCCCAAGGTCCCTTCGCAAGAATATATTTTCATCATTGATCGATCCGGCAGTATGGCCAATCACCCGATCGAAACAGCCAAGCGAACCTTGACCATGCTGCTTCGTCTCCTCCCTAGGACACAGACTACATTCAATATTTTCAGCTTTGGAAGCGAAGTTAAAGGCCTATGGCGGAGCAGCCGCGGGCTCGATCAAACATCCTTAGCGGAAGCGGTATGCTTACTTCTGCCTAAATATCATTATTTGACATTGCGGCCACAGATATCACATGTTGCAAGCATGAGCGCTAATTTTGGTGGAACAGAAATTCCCAAAGCTCTTCAGGCAGCATTTAACTCACGTGGGCTTGATCGCCCAGCAGCTGTATTCTTACTTACCGATGGCCAAATCCATGTACGTGGCAAAGCTTCTAAAACCCCTTGATCTGAAAACCATTCTAGGGGAATGAGGAACTGGACCCCTGGGTGGTCATTTCCAACGCTGTTCGAAATTCACCACCTCAGGCGGCAGTGCGTCTGTTCGTTCTCGGAATCGGGGCTGGAGTATCCTCCGATGTATGCTCCCGTCTCGCGCGGGAGGGTAACGGAGAATATCTCTTTGCACTTTCCGCAGAAAACATATTTGAAAAATGCACTAAACTTTTGAATGCTGGGCGCTCCAAAAATATAGAACGCATCGATATCGATTGGGAATACAATGTCTCGACTCCTCGAGCTGGTTTCTCCCCACCAACGACGCTGAACCTCCCTGCAGGTATCCCGGCGCTCGCACCTCCGCCCCCTGTGCAACAAGCTCCTCATTCGTTGACAAGAATTTTCTCCGGTATCCGCTTTACCGTCTTCGCAATTACATCATTCAGGACCGTCCCGACCTCTGTTAGGTTGATTACTAAGCTAGAAGGAGTTTCTGAGCCACAAGAGTTAATTGTGGATGTAACGAAGGTGAAACCATTCCGTGACACCCATGAACATTCAATTGTTCCCATCGTGCATACGCTGGCTGCGCGAAACCTCATCATGGAATTGGATGACGCAGCTGGGCCTCTCCCCACTCCAGCTCCAGGCGATGCTCTCTTGGTATCCGAGGACGACCTGCGGAGAGCTGGCATCGTTAGGCTGGGGCTGACATACCAGCTCGTGAGCCCGCATACGTCCTTTGTCGCCGTCCAGAAAGGGGGTGAACGGATAAGGAATAGGGGACGTGGAAGTGGTAGCATGGCGTGGGCTAGATCCAGACTTCGGCGGACCAACCTGGATGCCCAAGAGAATAGCCCACCCGAGGCCCCCACTTTCCTCGACGATCTCGTCAGCGGTGTGTCCTCCTTCATAACGTCCGTATTTGGCTTTTTCAACGGTCCAATGACATCGACAAGTACGAATACCACTCCCAATTCTCGTTCTCATCACCGGCCGAGGGTCCCTGGCGCATATGATAGGTCCGATTCTGGCATGAGCGAGAGCAGCAGAGATCGTGGACGCAGACGTGCCCCTAGTCCGCTACACCCTTCACCTCACCACAGCACCGACACCTTCTCCACTTTGAGCTCCCTTGAAGGATCCTCTTGCAGCTCCTGTTGGACATCCTCTCGCCCCCCAAGCCCCCTTCCTCGGTTCCGCGACCCAATCGAACGCGCTCCCTCCCCCGAGTTCCTCCGGGACACGGTTTTGCCCCGCCCGAACGTCCCGAGTGAACGTGTCCCTATTTCGCAGGAGGTGTACGATCTCTTTCAACAAATGGACGTGGACGGTTCGTTTGCGGCCTCCCCTCTTCTCACTCGGCTCGTTGGGGACGCGGTACTGGGAAAGGCAGACGAGCTTGGGATCGACAGGAAGGTATGGGCGACCGTCGTCGTCGCGGCATACCTGAAGATACGTCTACAAGGCGAGCCGGATCTCTTGGAATTGGTGTCTGAGAAGGCGAGGGAGTTCGTGGAGGCGGAGCCTACGAGAGAGGGGGCAAGAAGTTTTGATCAGATGGTCCGTGAGGCGGCTGCGTTGTTGCACTCATAAGGTTATTGCGGTGGTTCCAGTCATCGGATCTTGATACCACTCTTGGCATTCTTGGCTAGACTTGGCGTGAAAAATTCATCCAAGTCCATCAAACCACCGCCGCCACTACAGTTGTGGATTTTGATGAGCGCGTAGTACCAAGCTTCAAGTTCTGCTGAAACCGGCTTCGATTTCGGATTCTCTAGTTGTGAACTTGATCGGAACTCGGAGCTGCAACACTTCCGCAGTGGCGTGCAATGCATTGAGTTCAGACGGTGATCCTAGTATGTAAGATCTTGTGAGGGGAAAGTGAGGAGTTAACCCCTCGAGGCTTGAGGGTGTGTGAACGCTATGCTTGGCAAGAGATTATGCGGTGGTGCGTGGATAGTGTTCGCCTGCCATTCGGACATCTCCGGCCCTCCCGCGCCGGGCGACTCTTGGCTCAGCTGTGGTAAGTACTGAGTAGAGAGTGCGGGAACGATCGTGAAACGTGAATCCACGGAGTGAAAACCGTAGGAAAAGGGCCCTAACTTTTATTTTCGCTGGGCACTTGCGATCGAACCACGGAGATGGACATGTGAAACTTACATCATATGTTTCAAGAATTCGCGGAGTTCGATCTGTACAAAGTTCCCAAAAATTGTCCAAAAACGTTCAAATAGGTTCCAACCAGGAGGTTCGTTTGTTGTGCACTCCCCATTTCCAAACCGACACTCCAAGGTACTCAGCGGCTTCTGGTATTTTAAACGCAACGTTGATTCCTACTCTTTCAATAGCAGTGGGTCACTTATTCCTAGGGGTTGACTCCTCGGAAACTCATGGATACACCACGATCGTCTACACCAGTGACAGAACCAGGAGCGTCAGAGTCGCTCTTCGACTCTACACGACTTATTCTTTCCCCGCAGTTGTCACCGTCTGGGACATCCTCCGCGGCGAGGGAACAGACGAGTGAGGGAGGAGTCCAGCGCAATAAATCTACTTTGCGGGAGCATGCTGCTACCCTCATACAGCCCTCGAAGAAGGTGGGGCCACCTCCAACAGCGTGGCAAAGTATACGAGCTATCTTGTTGGCGTCTTGTAAGCTGTTCTCGTGAGCGGAGCGAGGCTCCGTCGCTCATCCATTTCTTGTCAGATCTGAACTTGCTTCTCGTTTGTATTCCAATATCCGTATGTCTTCGTCTTTCTCCTCTTCTCCTCCGCTGACATCTGCTGAGTCAGTGGGCACTGAATTTCGCCTTGCCCGACCAGCATACACTCGTCTTTGTCTGTGCGTGGTCTTCCTCCGTTCGGTGCTGGTCGTATCCACTAACTTTACCAGTCTCGTTTCTGGCCATCGTACCTCTGGCTAAGGTGGGTCGCTGGCTTGAGGATTGGAACATCGTATTTACGAACCACTAGTTGCTCGCGTTTGCTACGGACGAGTTGTCGCTGCGGGTCGGCCAAACTCTAGCTGGACTCATGAATGCCACACTGGTAAGTATGTTCGGTGTCTTTTCAACGGCCACTTGACATTTTTCTATTCAGGGGAATGCGTATGTAGGCCCTCCCCGTGCTCGTTTCAACAGGCTTACTCCTTTATTAACTTGTACCGCAGTGTCGAGCTGATCATTTCGGTACGTTGAATTTCGACATTGCCTCCATGTCGCATTCTCACGTCCTGGCAGATCATCGCTTTGACTAAGTGTGAAATAGACATTGTGCAAGCATCTCGTGAGTCCAAACCTCTTTTGGTCGGTTGACCAACTCTCAACTCACAACCTCCTTTACTAGTTGTTGGGTCTATTTTAAGTAATTTGCGTAAGCCTTCAGTTGTTCCTTGTCTGTCTTTGTTCATTTCGCCACAGTACTGGTTCTCGGCATGTGTTTCTTTGCAGGTGGTTTGAGGTTCTCGGAGCAGGGTTTCGGGCTCAGTACGAGTTTCTCCATTGCTTTTTCACTCACGCTGATGGAAACTTGAACCAAAAGTTGCGGCACAGATGAACTCATCCTTGCTTACTATCAGTGTTATTGCTGTCCTTCTCCCTGGTGCTTTTCTCATGGCTCTCTCGGGGACCTCTGGTTTTGATCCGGCTTCCGTCGAGCAAAAAATCCTCGACATGAGTCGTGGGGTAAGTCTACCTCCGTTAGGTATGAATGAACATATCTGAGTTGTTCGCAGGTTGCAATAATTCTTCTATTCAGTATGAGCTTGTTTTCAAGTTGTAATTGCACGTCTAATGCAGATTGCTGCTTTTAGTTTATATATCCTATCTCTTCTTCCAGCTCGTTTCGCACAAAAATCTCTATCAAGATGACAGCGAGGAGATTTCGGAATCGAAGAAATACCGCAAAAACCCATTCAAGTTTAAGAGATTCCGTGGCAAGCGACCCGTAACGTCCGAATACACCGACACGCCACAGGTCCATTTCTCGGCAGCAGGGGATGGGACTGACCATGCGGCTCAGCCAACCTCCGATCCGGAGTCCGCTGATGTTATCACACCCGAGGAGGAAACGGAGGAGCCGCAAATGAGTGTTCCTGTGTCTATTGGACTGCTGGTCGTCGTCACTGTAGTAAGTTTACTAGTTGCATGCGCTCATTATGGCAGGGGTGATGGCTGATGGTTAAACTGCCTACATAGATCGTTGCTGTCACAGCAGAGTTTCTGGTAGACTCCATAAATGGGCTGGCGGACACTGGAGTCATCAGTAAAGGGTTCATTGGAGTTATTCTCCTTCCCATTGTAGGAAACGCCGCAGAACACCTCACCGCGGTGACGGTCTCTGTCAAAGATAAGTTGACCCTCAGTCTGGGTGTTGCAGTGGGTTCCAGTATCGTAAGTTCTCGTTTACCTTTTTGCCTGTTGCTAGACGATAACCTTGTCCACCAGCAAATTGCACTTTTTGTCATTCCGTACGTGGTCACCCTTCTCCTGATCTATTGTTTATGCCGCACTTACATTCTCACCAAAGGTTTATCGTCACGTTGGGATGGATACTCGACAAGCCACTCACACTCCTCTTTGACCCCCTCCAGTCTATCGTGTTGTTCCTTTCAGGCACGTCCCCTAGTTTCCCATTTCTCTCCCCAGCGATCCATAACCCGTGATGGTGCATGCAGTGCTCACCGTCAACTACGTCTTGCAAGATGGCAAGTCGAACTGGCTCGAAGGGATGATTCTCATGTGTACGTATTCTGACGTCCCCTCACTGGCCATTTTTGTACTGACTGCGCATGTTTACTAGGCCTCTATCTCATCCTTTGTGTCACGTTTTGGTACTACCCCGGTATGTCGCAGCTCTGGGCAGGCAGGGACTGCTCTGGTGCTCGCTAGCATGTTCAGTGGTGCTCTAACACTAACACACATGCTTCTCTCAGGTACTCTACCCGTGTTGAGCTGTTAGATGGTCCAAGCGAGCTTCCAGGCCCGCTCAACGCGTCGCTCTGCCAGCCCGCACGTCCATGCCCGCTTACTCTAAAATCCATGCGTCCTATCATTCGCCCTGGCCCAAAGTTTATTCACATAATGAATTTCGTACCGACATGTCACGATCGTGTAGATAGTCCCTTCATCGATTTTTTATGTTGCTATTCCAGCGAACCCAGGGATGAAATTCCCTACGCTTTATTCACCTGAGGTGGCGTCAATTGCGAGTATACATCTCACTCGTTTGTGGGGCCCCTAACAATTGAGTGATGATTGTCTCGTTGCCCATAATTAAAGATTTCCGCAGTCTGTACTAGTCTGTACTAGTCTGTACTTGGCACACGTTTGGTTTGAATACTTCCTATGAGAGTGTAGGCTAATTATAGACGTCCGTCCGTCACCACTACGGATGGGACCGAGACTAGACGCAAGAAAAACCAATGTGACCTGCGAGTTTTACTCCAAAAACGGTATGATCCGCGCGGTCAACATTCGCGGTCACTAGCAAGTTGCCGCTTGGCCGGCCATCTGCAAGCTTCACCACGCACTGGTCAAACATAGTATGCGCCTATCGAGCCCCCGGGTGTGGTCACCAGACTAGTTAGTAAGCCACAGAATGTCGAACCCCAGCCTCAGAAGTTGAACCATTCAACAGGTGGGTTCAGCACACCGTGCCATGCCCTTTCGGACTGTGGTTGACGATATGTTCTCTTCGCGGCGCCGCCCGGTGTGTTGCTCCGTGTCATGCAACGCGGGACACGGGAAGGAGAACTGTGTCTAAGATTTTACCCAGTCCCCGGCCTTCAAGTTCCTTCCTTTTTTGCCGAGCCTTCAAAGTTCAAGGGGCGTGAATGGCGAACGCTCCGTAACGTTAGATTCAACAGCGGAGTATTAAACTCGGGAACGAGATTAGAACCGAATAACCACCCGAACAGGGTATATATATCGCTCTGTGGTGAGTAGCAAGGATCATCCTTCGCCGTTGTGCGTTATCGCTGTCCCACCTGGCCTCTCCAACCCGCATCTCCGACTCGGAGTCAGATGGTATTAGTCCGCCGCTGTATCCCACTCCTTCAGGTGTTCGCTCTTATAGCCAGGGCTCTCGCAGTTCTAGACTATGGCGAGTTCCAGTCTGCTGGAGACACCGAGTCTTTCCTCGGCATGCAACCACCGTGAGCTCGCAGCACATCGATCTGCTTACGCCTCTAATCGTATTGCCTCCAGGTCCACGGGTGCACCTTTGGTTACTCTGGACTATGGCGCGTTCCAGGGCTTCAAGTCTGCTGGAGACACCGAGTCTTTCCTCGGCATTCCCTTCGCACAGCCACCGTGAGCTCGCAGCACATCGACCTGTCACATATCTAATCGTATTCCAGTGTGAGAAAACTCCGCTTCAACAATCCGGTACCTCCCAAGTCGTTCTCCGGCGTTAGACACGCGACCTGGTTTGGCGATGCTTGCCCCCAACAACCTTCTCTCGCACCCAATGAAAAGTTGCCAGTCCACCCTGGGCTCAATGATGCATATGCGTACATCGGGGAGCTTTTGCCCCGAAGTTTAGTAGCAAATGATTCAGAGGACTGTAGGTTTGCATACCCTATGTGGCACGTCAGTCACTCACACGAAACGTATAGGTCTGTATATTAATGTTGTAAGACCTGCGGGTGCCTCTGAGGGAGCTGATCTTCCTGTCATCGTTGTAAGCCAGTTGTCTGTGATCCTCGAGAACAACAAGTCCTTACCCAAGTATAGTGGATATATGGCGGTAATACTCCAATATATCATGATCCTAGACGATGAGGACCTCATTCAAACGACAGGGGCCTTCGAAAACGGAGATGCGTCCTCGTGCAACGGTACTCAGGTTGTCTCTCGCTCACTCAGCTTGAAATCACCTGTCATCTATGTCTCTTTCAACTACCGATTGAATGGTTGGTTTTCGCATGGTCAACTTATAGGCTCAGTGGCTGACTTCAACTAACTAAAGCATTTGGATTCCTTGGTGGCAAGGAGGTACAGGCAGCAGGACTTGGGAATTTCGGGCTTCATGATCGTGAGCCTGCATATATTTGTCATCTGGAGGCGTTGACGAAGTCACGCAGAACGTTTCGCTCTTCAGTGGGTCCAAAAGTACATTTCTCTCTTTGGAGGAAATCCACAACAGGTGATCCTGTGAGTGTTGCAGCTTTAATGCTCTCGAGTGGAGTTGAAACGCTGTCTTCCTAGCTGGGGTGAAAGCGCCGGATCGGTATCTACAATGCTGCAGATGGTTGCCTATGATGGCCAACTAGATGGCCTATTCCGGGGAGCTGTCATGGTATAGTTCAACATATGTTCAACTAAATCATTGTACGTTAATGAGGTCTTCAGGAGTCTGGTTCTGCATTCCCCTGTCATAACATTACTTTTCCACAACCTCAAGACAACTATGACTTCCTCTTGGAGAAAACAAATTGTTCTACTGCGGACGACACATTGGATTGCCTTCGTCGAGCTCCCTACAAATCGATCCACGATGCGGTTCTGCAGACCCCTCCCGTATTTTCTTACCAGGCACTCAACCTCTCATGGGGGCCATTGGTTGACGGTGTCTTCTTGAAACAGTCGATTAGGCAGTCACTGAGTCAGGGTCTCTATGCACGGGTAAGGTTCGTGAGATGAGGGTGTTCATAATGGCTGAAACACTTGGCAGGTACCCGCGATTCTCGGGATTGTCGATGATGAGGGAACGTGAGTTATTTGAGCGAGATAAAGCGACGGATATCCAGGTATTCATATAATTCACACACTTTTAGACTCTTCTCCCTCTTCAGCTTCAATGTGACGTAAGCTTGATTCCATGTCTTCTGAGCGTGGTGATTGACCGATAGTATCATAACAGCACAAACGATCAATTCTTAGAGTACCTACAAACAAAGTAAGTTACCTGCATCTTCCTCCGTGACGTCTCCACTGACACAACTAATCTGCTAGCTTCCTCGTCGGTGTCACTCCGGAGGATATTCACAAAGTCGGGATGGTCTACCCAGAAGACCCCACTTTAGTCAGTATTGGTCCCGCTCTTCGCATACTGTAACGATAACTTACATCTTTTGGCAGGGATCTCCATACGATGTCGGGATGAATGACAATTTGACGTGGGTTCTGTCGCTGCCCATCCACTGACTTTTTCTCACGTCCAATAGCGAGCAATACAAACGCATTTCTTCATTCCAGGGCGATTTTTATTTCCATGCTCCACAGCGCCACGCCCTGAGCCATCTATCTCGCACACAAGATGTTTGGAGTTACCGTGAGTTCAAGTCCATCTACTGATGGGTATCAGTTCATTGATTCTTCGATAGTCTGGAAGAGGTACAAATTTGTTCCAGGCTTGGGTTCCTTCCACGCAAGTGACCTCCAGGAGTTCTACGACATCACCGGAACTTCTGATTGGGTGGGCACTGACGCACTTGGTAGGTGACCTGCACAACCCGTCTGACAATGTGCCGATCCGACTGACCTCTGCATCGCCAGTCAATTTTGCATATACCCTCAATCCGAACGTCCCCCCAAATGGCTATCCTTCCGGTGCCGCCCCGTCCCTATTGGCCGACGTTTGTTGGCCGCAGTACTACTGTCACTCACCCCAGCTTTTGAGCTTCGAGGACCCGAACGTGCTCACGCTCACAAGCGACACATACAGGGCTGAACAAATCAAGTTTTTGAATGAGATACAGGATCGAATGGGCTTGTAATCCTGGAGGCGAAGTCTTCGTCGAAGTTGTAGTTATTTCATCATGGACGAACCATGGTACCATCTGTTACATACTGTTGATTCTCTATTGTATTATATGACAGAACGCCGCTTCAATGATGTTCATTGACTTTGATACGTCCAGCTGATTGCAACGCCCAAGCGCCAAAATACCTGATGTAATTGACTGGGTAGTAGTCTTCTGAATCTTCGCACGCCGATCTTGACATACCAACTTGAACTTTTTGCCATTGAGCCAGTTCTGGCACATATCACCACCACTCTTTTCCGAACATCGTTCCCTGCATGCCGGTGGAAGATTCAGACCGTCAAGAACTGCCGTGTGTCAATGCTGGTGGCAAATCCAACGGCGCTTCTCAAATGCGGCCATATCCCGTCATCTCGAACAGCGATTCGTTAGAAGACGGTGAGATCCTGGAGGGTCGCTTTTCCAACATCTCATCGCGGCCTCTATCGCAACGGTGGAAAGACCAACCACAGCTACGTTCATCCAACAATGTCAGAGCTTCGACGCCGGCTGTCCCGACCGCAAAACCTGCTGGCAGCTTCGCTTCCACAGTTGAACATAGTAAATTTTGCTTTCATGACTACCTATTTTTGGTCACTTATCGCATATATTGTGGTCCCAGTGACGAAGGAGGACCTGGACCGAGCAAAGTCGCTCGTGTTGGATCTCCTCGGTTGGGGCGTCACCCCCGAGTATCTCGTCGAGTGCGGTCTCTCTTCAGACGCCGTCTACAGAATCTTCACCGACCTCCGGCTTCGTCTCCCCAGCAACTTAGAAGTATCGTCTCCACCCTCGCCCTATCATGGTGCCCGATGACTTTTCTCGCTACTCTTCGGCTATTGTAAAGCAGACTTCTGCCTCGTACATGTTGTTCTATTATTCGATGTGTTCACAGCTGCGTTGGTATCCATTTATCTGCTTACGAACGCTTATCCCGGGGTTCATCGACTGCATTGTTCAGCAAGGTGGCCGAGTGTCATAGGAACATCCTTCGTCACGATCACGATCCATCAAGGAATATCCGGTGTTTAAGCTCTTAACAATGCCCGGATCTCCAAATAGTACCAGTCATGTCGCTATACTGATCACTCGAGATGGCCCTGGCTCTTTGTCTGTGGGATTTTGCCCTTCGAGAATATGACATTCATAGCGGTCAAATGCTGGCTGTTGCTATTGGGATCTGCTCGCATATAGTGAGTGCGAGTGGCAGTCCTACTGGTATGTTAGGTCGTTATTGTCATGATTCACGGAATAATTCTCTTAGGAGGATGGCCTCGGTCTTCCCTCGAGTCACCCGTGCTTTGAAGCACCGCTCTAGTCGTCATGGGTGATCCACGCGAATGCTTTGGGGATTGAGGCCGAACAGCACGTGCTGCATCTTAAGTGTAGGTATGTTCAAAGGCGCCTGCACCGTTAGGATGGCTTGGAGCTAGGTGCCGCCGACGGGTGTTACTACAGTTGCAGATGCTCGGCTAGGCAGATAAACATTGCTGGATCCAGGCTAGGTTGGTCAGAATCCGTCGTTTTTCTTGTGCCATTGATCGGACATTCTGGCACGCACGCGTATGCGACGCCATCCATTGTATTGTTCATACTTTCTGCTGTACATTTCTTTCAATTCTGTGTCCGCGGGTTTCTCTCTCACGCTGGAGAGACAAGTTTCTCGAGATCGATCAACTTTCCGCCACTGTTCAACGACGCCTCGATAATCGCCACGTCTCGGAGTGCACCCCTGGGACTACCCAATCCATCATCCTTTCCTTCTAAGGCCGCTGCAAAGAAGCTTGCCAGCTCTACCTCGACACCCCTGATCGGTTCGTCGATCACTTCTTGCCTCTCGGGACCGACTTTTCCATCCGCGTCCCGGGTTACGGACTTGATGATAACGCGGAAAACGGACTTTTCGTCTCCGGTCAATGGGTCCTTTACTTTCGTTTGGTTAACGGTGAGGTACCCGTCTGTGCCTGTGATGACTATGCCATTACCGACGGACGAGCGCGATTGTGTCGGTGCGGCGACGCTCAATTCAAAGATACCGTGCGAGCCATCTGCAGCTTTGATGATGGCATTGATCGTGTCTTGTGGTGCGAGTCGTTCCACGTTCAACGAGGCGAACCCTGAGAGATATGTCAAGGGACTAGGAAGAATGACTCGCAACGCAGCCGCTGGATGCTGAGGAGCCAGGAGTCAAGATTATCGCGAGGATAGAACGATAGAATGGACGTACAACACCTCCATCGAGCTACACACATGCAATAGGGCGTGTCAAATCAACTCATGCATTCCCTAGATATGGCTTCGACTTACCAAGAAGCCTCCTTGATACTTTGGAATATCCCATTAGTCACAAAATAACATCAGAAAGTGGATTCGATCGACATACATCCGGAACTGTGCGCCAAGGTGTTTTGTACCACTTTGACTCCTGATCCATGTAGCCGACCCCTCGGAAGCTAAAGAAGATCACCTTTCCGATCTTTCCAGCGCGGATTGCCTGTGCTGCGGTAGTGTGGCCTGGTTCAACTTCCCAGTTCTCTGCGACCCTCCAGATCAACCCCTTGGGCTTGTATTCTGCCTCGTAAGTAGCGATCAATTTCAACCCTGAGGCTACATCTGGCGCCACTGGCTTTTCACTGATAACGTGCTTTCCGGCCGCCAAGGCCCTCAGGACGATACCGGGCTGTAAGGTGATAGGCAGCGCTACGATAACGGTCGAAATATCGGATCTAGCAAGCAAGGCGTCAAGGTTTGCTGATGGGTTACCGTCATGATAGATCTCCGGCCTATAGTGAAGGAGATCCACAGCTTCATCTGCCAACTCGGTTGCGCTCTTCTCCGATCTCGAATAGATCGCCTTGAGATTTGGAGCGAGAGATCCGAGGGCTTTGAGAGCGGGTAAGTGCGCTGTGAACTCAACCGCGATGTGGTGAATTTTCGGACAGACCTGTTCAAGATTTGCTTTTACCCACCTTCTTTGGCGAAGATGCCGCTTCCAAGGATGGCAACTCCAGTATTGATTGTTCCTGACATTATTGTGGCGAAAAAGTGACGCGTCGTATGTTATGGGCTAAAGGTGGGGAAGGTTGAGGGAAGATTATGAAGGCACATAATGAACTCGCTTGATCGATCTTTGGGACCTCGGAACCGTGGGTAGCGGTGAAATGTCGGACGGGCACCCGTTGTTCGGCATGGTTATTAAACCCGTTCCGGACCCGGAATAAACCCTGGTCGGTGTGCCCCAAACCTGCTTTCCATGATACACAAATGTGCTTGTGGGGAGTCTCTTTCGTCGAGGAGGAGATCTGAGAAGAGGGTAAGACCGCGATCTACAGAGTTCATTTCGTCGTGAAAGCTGAACGAGTCTCGAGCAGCCCCGTGCCAGTGATTTCACATGGTACCGCTGCTTCACGGTCAATTGTCGGTCGCTCTCTGCGCTTTGAAAATTGCGCGTCCCCAGCAACCCGAATGATGGAAGTGTGCTAACTGGTCGAGGCTCACCAAAACATGGTCTAATGCGGCTCTTCACCAATTTCGCGTGAACTGCAAGTTTGACCTTCAAGTTCACGCAGACAATGTCAGTGTCGGACGCTGTTGCTGCGAAGCTACCCCATGACTTCTTCTGGAGTTTCGCTACCGGTAAGCGGTCATCGTTGGTCTACATCACCAACTGAACCCGGGCCCGCGGCCATATCTTTCCAGCCAATTTCCAGCCAATTTCCAGATCGAGGGCTCAACGAACGTCGATGGTCGTGGTAAGTCCATCTGGGACGACTTCTCTGAGTAACCTGGAAATGCGTTGGATGGTCGCGACGGCGATGTTGCCACGGACTCGTACAGACTCTGGAAAGAGGACATCGCGCTTCTGGCACAGTACGGAGTCAAGGCATACCGCTTTTCAATCTCCTGGCCGCGTATCATGCCGTTTGGTGGTCGCAATGACCCCGTGAACCCCAAGGGCATCCGATGATCCAACCTGATTGATGCATTACTAGAGCACGGGATCATCCCATTTGTTGGTATGCCCTCCGACTGCTTTCGCGAGGACTCTTGTTACAGTCACCATGCTTAGACCTTGTATCACTGGGACCTGCCACAGACGCTGCATGACAAATGCGGTGGATAGTTGAACAAGGATGGAACAGGATTACGTTCGCTACGCCAGAGTACGTGCCCTATTCTCGTTCTGCCCCAAGTTTCATCCATAGTTCCCGCTGTGTTAAGGTCTGCTTCGAAGTCTCCGGTAAGAGAGTCCAGCACTGGTGCGCACTTCGCGGTGACCGGAATTTGTGTTTACTACCCCGGCGTTCACGTGTTCCCTATAGGCTGCTATGAATGAACCGAGGTGTATCTCCATCCTTGGGTGTTTTTGCGCCAGGAAGATCAAGCGATCGGGAGAGATCTCTGGAGGGAGACTCTACGACGGAGCGATGGCTGTAAGCACTCGAATTTCAACCATGTTCGTGCCAAGGCAGGTGCCTGAAAATCACACACCCTTCAGCGTCGGACATAGTGTGACTTCGTCCCACACCTACGCTGTCAAGGTGTATCGAGATGAATTCAAGCCAAGCCAGGGAGGTGAAATAGATCACTCTGAATGGTGACTGGGCAATGCCATACGATGATGGACCGCAGAGTACGCATGCGTCGATCTTCCTTTCTTTGACCGAGAAGTCCATGTGTTTTCTTACCCAAGATCTGCGCAACATGCTCTTGACGTAGCCATTGGTAAGGCGGCCTATAGCGGCTTGTGGTTCTGCTGGGTTTGCAGGAAAGCATGCAGGCTGGTTCGGTGTATGTCCTTATATAAGTTCACATTATGGGACCTCATTGACTCGGATGCGGCCATCTCCGTTACAGGACCCCATCTATCTATCTCGGTCACTATCCGGCGTATTTGAGGCAGATGCTTGGAGATCGTCTTTCGGGATTTACGGCCGAGGAGTTGGCGGATGTCAAAGGATCTTCGGACTTCTATGGCATGAACACCTATACAACAAATTTGTGCCGTGGGCCTTCCCCACAGATACCGAAAATCATCTGACACGTCCATCTGACGTGTCCACCAGGCGCTGGCGGTGATGATGAGTTTCAAGGATTTGTGGAGTATACATACCTTCGTCCGACCTAACGGCACCTAACACAAGGTACGTCACCATGTGATCATACGCCATCTGACCTTCTTACCGTCCGAAACACTCTCAGCCCATTGTCCATGGCTACAGGAGACTGCATATAGATGGGAACTGATTACTGAGGGTTCTCCCGCTTCTAGACCCCCAGGGTTTCCGCGATGTGAGTATTACGCACCCGTGTCTGCATCTTGTTGCAAATTACATTACTAAAATCGATCGTGGGAATAGCTTCCGAACTACGTCTGGAAGGTACGGGTGCCGGGGTGGGTCAGTTCTCCTGTTGCGCGGGGCGCTGACACCTTCGTATAACGTTACGGACTTCCCATCTAGTGAGTGCATTGACCGGGCCTTTAATAACTTCGCCGCCAAGGATGAGAACTTGGGGCCGATAGAGGAAGCCCTCCAAGACCATGATTGCGTCAATTATTTCAAGGGGGCCACCGCGGCGCTGAAAGCAGCCGTTCTTGAAGACAGTCTTGACGTCTTGGCATACTTTCCATGGAGTGGGTATCTGCGACGCGTGATTTCATCGGTTATAGCCAGTTCCTCCTTAGGTTTTGGTTTTCTCGACAATTTTGAATGGTATGGATAGTTGACGCGTCCTCCGAAACAGTGTTACCTCTACCGCACACAAGGTCGACGGGTATCTCACCAGATTCGGGATAGCCTACGTCGATTATGAAACTCAGAAGTGCCAAGGAATCTGCCTAGTTCCTCGTCGAGGTGAGAACGTACGTCTCCCGGTGCACCTGTTAATCGCCTGCAGTGGTTTGGAGAGAACATCGATTCAGTAGAACATCTCCAGCCCTTCAACAAAGGGTCACCGGCAAGGGTTCGAGCATGGTGCAGGCCTGAAAGCTTGGCTTATGGCTCTGCCGTCCGGTGTCATAAACAGGGGGTGCTATGAGGAGTTGACTCTGTTCTCTTTCGTGTTATCCACACACTATACCCGCGCGGGCTTGGCTGCTCCCAGTGCTCCGTTGTGTGACCTTGCTTCTATCACGACTGCCTGCGCTTATTTCATGTTGACCTCTTCAAGAAGCTGTAAAATTGACATACTACACCGGCTTGTACACTTACGCACCCTCGTTTTCTGATGGACCATGCCTGGCCGACGTTTTACCTGACCGGTGGGTGGCGACAGGCGTGTGGGCGTGGGTGGTCGGGGTCTGACTCGGACCTGCTCCAGAAACACACGCTGTCACCGAAGGTTGTTTGAGGCGGAGCAATCAACCACCGAGCCACATATCTGAAACCCCACCCATTTTTATACACTCGGCCTTGAAAAGTGACCTCGTCCAGCCCAACCAATAAGCTCGTCGCGCTATGGCGAATTACCCGACGCATCCCTATGCTACGATGCCGTCGCAGGCGGCAGGCCGCCGTGACCTGGACCACGACCAGTCAAACGATGATGATGTAGCAGGAAAGAAGAAGAAGACGACAAAGAGACGAAAGGTCAACCACGCGTGTCTCTATTGTCGTCGCAGCCATATGACTTGCGACGAGGGCCGGCCATGCCAGCGCTGGTGCGTGCGATCTCGAATCGTCAGGTCCTGACCATCCCGTATGACCGATGTTTCCGCCAGCATCAAGCGTGAAATAGGTCATCTGTGCCACGACGAGCAGCGCCCGCCGAAGAACAAACAGGATGCGAACGCACCACCGAACAGCGCGGAAACCTCGAGGACCGTATCCCGTACGTGATCCTGCGTTACTCCTTGGCCGTGGTTTATATTGATTCGCCCAAAGAACCGGCGTATGGGAACGCTCTGCAACAGCCCTCGGGTTCCCCTTGGTCCATGAACGTACAGCAGAACACATTCCTCTACCAGCCAGAAACTCTCGGCAATGAGTTCTCTGTCCTCAGGTGCGTGCCTGCATAGGACCTCTTTCGGAGGTGCCTTTTTGACGATTCTTGCGTTAGTGACTTTTTGGAAACGCTCGATGATGGTTCCTTCTTTACATCGCCTCAGACCGTGACACCATCCCTCATGTCGGCGCCAACATACCCTGACCAGGCGGCAGACGGCGTTGGAAGCACATACGTCGCTCAACCGACACCGGCTACCGGACCATCGAGGGGTACAACAGTCGAACCGCATGCAGCTCCACCAGAGGACCCCGCACCCTCGCTGCTCCCGTCAGCCACTAAAACGGAGAGATTCCTTCTGACCGCAGCGGATCAAGAGTCCGGCTCGAGAGACGAACGTCTGAACCGTGTCATCAGAAGCAAGTACGAGGCAGGCTTGTTGAAGCCCTATGACTACGTCAAAGGTTACGCTCGCCTTTCGAGATGGATGGACCGCAAGTATGTTCGTTTGTGATCGACGAGAGTCGTTTTATAAAGAACACCATCTTAGCGTCTCTCGACAATCGAAGCAGCAAATCCTGCAACCCCTATCTGTTCTCCGACCGAAGTTCAGAGTAAGTGGAGCGGACCGAGACGAGCGTTGCCCTCTCATATCCCTTGCACAGGCTGTCGCGCAGTCTCTCCGGGATATCGTCAGTAAAGTCATTCACATCACAAATACTCCCTCTCCAACCGTTTACTCCACAGGATTTGGTCTTTATCGAGGAAGCCTTTGAGCGCCTGCTGCTCGATTACGATCGTGTGTTCTCGGCCATGGGTGTGCCTGCATGCCTTTGGCGTCGAACGGGTGAGATATACAAGGGAAACCGCGAATTCACCGAATTGGTCGGTGTCGACGGGTATATGATGCGTGACGTGAGTTCCAACCGTTTTCGTCCACATACCTTCTCAAGTGTTCGCTAGGGCCGCCTGTGTATATACGAGCTGATGGCAGAAGAGTCTGCTGTCAATTACTGGGAGGTGCGTCACTGTCGACAGCGCGTTGGGCATGCATCTCACTCCAACAGAAATACGGCCACGTTGCGTTTGATTCCACCCAGAAAGCAGTGCTTACTTCTTGCGTGTTACGATATAAACCATTGATCAATACCTCATCGGACCGGAAGAAGCTAGGAGGCGAGGATGCTCCAAGCGAAGAAGGTTTCATCAACTGTTGCTTTTCGTTCACGATCAGGCGGGACAAATGGGGGATTCCGAGTATGATCGTTGGTAATTTCATCAAGTGCTGATTCCAGCCCATGCTGTCGAAGTAATCGTGGAATGTATGCCGTGTCGGTATTTATGAGACGCCTGTTGGATAGTCGTTATTGTAATATTCATGGATTTATCATCTACGAAGCACATCATCGATAGTATCTAGAGCATTTTTCATTCAGCCATCTCTTCTGGAGGAGGACCTTGTTGCTCCTTTTCTTTGCGTGTAGCTTGCACGACATCGTCAACGCGGAGCAGCATGCGGGCCGCCTAAAGATAAAGGTATTAGTCCACTATGGTCAACGGTTGGATAGAGTCTCGAACCTCGATCGCCGTCTTGAGTATTTGGATCTAAACTGGTTTTCAGAAAGGCAACCAATACTCGATCGCACAGCGACACACCTTGACGCTCGCGCTCTCATACAAGCCATATGACTTCATGTCCACGATCTTGCCCGTCTCGCCATCCACGCCCCACGAGTGTTCTCCGTTCGCGTGTTTCGCTCTCAGCTCCGTCAACACTCGGATCGCATTCCCCCCGCTGTTTTGCACGAGCGTTCGGGGAATGACCTCCATTGCGTCTGCGACGGCTCTGAACGGCCAGCCCTCGACACCAATCACACTTCTTGCTTTTGCATGCAAGCCGACGCTGATCGCCATTTCGGTCGCACCACCGCCAGGTGCAAGGATAGGGTTGAAGTAAACATTACGCGCGACGGAGAGGGCGTCGGCAAGGTTACGGTCTATTTCGTTGAGGATATCTTTCGAGGGTCCGCGAAGAAGAATTGTACAGGCTTTGGGATTAGTGCAAGCAGTCAGGAAGGTGAAGTACCTGGAATGGAGTGCGATGAGAAGTCTGGAACGATGTTTGGTGGACAAGAGGCACGCACTCGTCTCCTATTTTTTCGATGTGGAACAGTCCACATCCAGTGCCCACATCGGATTCACGAAGATCTTCGATTCGGTTAACGATGGTGGCGCCGACGGCGAGTGCGACACGGTTGTTATCGGACTTGCGGACACGTCGAATAGCGGAAACATTGGCCCGCTCAAAGACATGCTGAGCCGTGTCTATGACAAGCCATGCCTAAGGTGCGGCTCGTGATATCACAAGAACGGACGAACCTGATATACCCTTCTCGGTGATGACAAGGTCGGGTTTAAACTCAAGTAAGCGCTTGCACTGCGCGATGACTTGTTCTTCCTCGATTTCTTGCGCACGGGCCCAGTCACTCTCCTTGGAAAACTCCATGTTCGTTTGACTTTCGCCCTTTTTGTATTCCAGAGGACAGTCCAACAATACAATACGCGGATGTTGTATTCTCCGGCGCATGTTGGGGTGAGTGATGTCCTTGTTCAGGAGAACGCCATCCAACACGGTCGATTCCTCGATCGAACCGCCCGGGATCTTTTCTACTCGTGCATATCGTTTGATATCAACAGTTTTGTGTCCATTTTCTTCCGCTGCAACGGTCCGGACGGCTTGGAGAGCAAGACGACACATGAGGTCAGACCAGCGGGCGACGAACTTGGTTCCGATCGACGTTTTGATGAGGGAAAGCATTTCTTCGTCGGAAGACGTGTTGATGGGGATACATATCTTGTTTATTATCTCTAGTGATTCCTTGAGAGCCTTGTTATATGCAGAGATGATCACGACCGGGTGGATGTCGCGCTCAAGCTGCGCGAGAGATTGCGCGAGGATTTCGCCAGCTAGAGGAACATGAGGGGATTTCTGCAAATACACCAGACTGAAGGGTACCTAGGATGATCACACTCGTCGTTCCATCGCCGCATTCTTCATCCTGAGTCCGACTGAGCTCGATCATGTTCTTGGCAGCAGGATGAGCAACGTCGATCTCGCGCAAGATCGCGTTACCATCGTTGGTCAGTCTTAAGATGTGAGAATAACGTGAAAATGACTTGGTGAAATGACGAACGTACAAGATACCGCCCATAGGGTCAAGGATCATCTTCAACATGGCCTTAGGGCCCAAACATGTACGGATCACATCGGCGATGGTCTAATTGGAAGAGACACGGAGTGAGCAAGGAGCGCAATAGGGACGGTTCTTCATAAACCTTGGCTGCTGTGATATTTGAAACTTGTGCCTTTCTGCCCGACTGCCTCTCAGGCGCAGTGTCTGTTCAGCGAGTCAATCAGCACAGAAGAAAGAGACATCGACAATGGAACGATCTCGCACTCATGACGAAGACGGGGGTTTGTCCTGCTTGCATCTTGCCCAGTCAGCTCCGTCGTTGCCGTTGGATGTAAAGAAGATGGTCGACTCGATCAAGTCGCGTTCATACCGTCGTGACAGTCATCACGTGCGTGTCACGCTACTTGTCTCAACTCTCTCCGCAACATTACCAATGTGTACAAGATCTTGTTAATCTATCTATGTGCCTACGAAACACCTAAATGTGCCAGTCGTTGATATATGTTCCACATCCTCTTCCAAACAGACACTGGTTTTGTATACATAAGCCAGGGGGTCAAGGGAAAAATGCGCAAACGTTGCACACACATTTGTAACTTGGCCATCAGGCTGAGTAGAATCCGCCAGGCCAGTAATCATGCAACGATTATTATCACGACGCATTGGCTATTCAAAATGTTAGCGGAGAGCGTCACTCAGACTCTGAACGCGTACCCAATGCCGAGCGGAGCGATGACTCGAGCTAATTTTACATTCTTTCGTGGCGGGCGAGGCATATTCACGGACATCTTCGAACGGTGGGCGGGACGGGGGCTCGGATGGCGCCAGGGTTGGTCCACCACTGGGCTTGACTGTCGAAAGGCCAGTAAGTATAATGGAATGATCAAAAAGGACGACCAAAATATCACCACTCACGAGCACAGATGAAATTCTGCAGATACAGTGTGGCTAACCGCATGAACTCTGCATGGTCCGAATCCGCTGAGGCGATCTCCCGCTGAAGTTGTCCTTGAGGATTATCGGCAGGTGCCAAGCGTAACAAGTGACCGAGGAGGTGGGCACAGACTATGGGCGGGGGGCAGCCCTCGACACGTGGGACACGAGACGCATCAGCGCTCAGCTTCCGCCAGGGTGAGGCGTTGGTTGTATGCGTCTTTTGCGGAAAAGGATTTTGGGGAGTGGTTTAGGGCCTGGCAGGAGTCTAGTGTATGAGGTCGACGACTCGAGGTGATGCGGCAGCAAGATATTTCCGTCGCGGCTGGCAACGCGTGGTAGAGACATTTCCGAGTCCTGGGCCGGCCGTTTCCGAGTCAACACCAAAGCAACTCGGTTAGCACTCCGAGTCAGGCTTAGCAAGACACCCTTCATCAAAGTGGAGGTGCAAATCATCTACACTTATTGGTAGGCGAGTTCGATTCCTAAACTGTTGTGAGCGCTTTCACCGGATCATTCGTGAGGAGCAACTGGCAAAACTACGAATTGCATATCGCACACCCTGACCATAGCCTGTCCTTGTCATAAATGATCTTGGCCATGAGGCGGTTTGCTCGCTGTTGCAACCTTGGTTCTGTGTGCCCTAGCACTATTTGAACGCATGCACCGCGTCCAAAAGCCTCGTCCATTCTGGGTCCCTGCGTTCCATAGTGTATCTCGAACTTCACCTCATACCGAGCACGCACGCATGTCGACGATCAAGTCGCCTTCCCGGGCCTCAAGCTCGTCCTCTAGATGCACTCAGTGCAACACCCGACAGACGGAGAACACAAGGTATGCATTGACGGCACTTCAATGAAATTTGGTCGCAATGTATCTGTTCCGTATCTATGTATTGTCATTCTCCCGCTCACGACTTTGGTCAGAATACCAGTGTGGTGAAACTGTTGGCCAAGATCAATCTGGAAACGACCCACCCAAAACAATGCGCATATTATTCCAGTGGAATTGGCACGTGCCCGAAATCATTAAATCTTTTGAGTCGTATGGAGAGAGCATTCTGCGATAAACTTGAAATGGCGGTTGCATGGTTCGTGCTCGTCACAATTATATTTTTCGACGGAATGAAATACTTGATGGCAGGAATGTGGAGAAAATTGTCATGGACGCGTATGACTGGCTAGCACGAACGTATCAAGAAGGGGATCAGATATACCTCTTTGGTAGGTTTGGTTCTTCGTCATGGTTCTCGCAGCCGATGATTGCGGCCAAGGGTTCTCTCGAGGTGCATATCAAGTGCGAGTGCTTGCGGGAATGATTCACGAGGTGCGAGCTGAATTAATTATTGATCACGGTATAGAACCGATCTCGTGATTCAGGTCGGCTTGATAAGGACGCCAACGGAGAAACAGAGTGGGATGTGGGGAACTGTTGCGTGACTTGCGCGAACTTGACGAACCTCTTGGCAGGGCCTATGATCACTATGAAGTAATTAGTTCAGGAAAATCGAAGACGTGGCAAATCGCGAAGGAGTTCAAGCACACGTTTTCCTGGAAAGACCTGAGAGTGCACTTCGGCGGAGTATGGTAGTTATAATATTCTAATACCTCAATCGGACGATGCCCAAAACTGATCTCGGTCAGGGTTACTGTCTCCTCCGTGGGGTTTATACGAAAGGACGTGTTCCTTTCGACCTCTTCGTCCGCGGCACATGCTTGCCATTTCCGACACGCGCGTGCTCTCGACGAGCTTCGGGTCAAGTTCATGCCAGAGTATTTCCACGAAATGAACACTCAAACGAACGACGGGAAGTCCAAGTACATTGTTACCTCCTTGGACGTTGAACATGCTGCAACTCCCGCGAGCGAACGGCGCGACTCTACTGTGAGCGACAAGGACACTGATCTCTCTGGGGGACAGAAAAACAAGACTACTGAGATCAAGGAAGTCTGGTTTGCCGGCAGTCACTCAGACGTGTGGGTATGCCTTCGCAACCCGTCCTCATGATACTGACATATTTGCACAGAGGTGGTGAGAATCGCCCCGGAAAGCCCCACCAGGCCGGAAATATCTCGCTGCTATGGATGCGTCGAGAAGCGGCTGCACATGGTCTCGTGTTGGAGCCGACTGATATGGTCTGGGGTCCAGATGATCTAGATTTTGGCGCCAGTAATTCGATGACCCAGTTATGGCGGACCTTTGAATATGCGCCCATTAAGCATCAAGTATCCTTGAGTGGTGCGGGTGATGATGCTCGACGGTCAGACTTGTGGTGTCTCACCGATTCGTGATACTTATCTCGCACTTGGTAACCCGCATCGGTTGCAACCACGCCGTGTCATACCCGGTCAAAAGCTCCATGCTTCTATTTTGTATGCACACGCGTATAAACCACGAGCAACGCTAGGAGAAGGTTTGGACATGCGCACCATACACTCTGGACTCGAAGATCCGGAACCTGACGACCAAATTTGGGAGGCGGGACTGTTCGACGATACCGCGGCACAAGAGTTGGTGACCTACCTGGGTAGTCAGCAAGTTGTGCCAAAATACCTGGACAGGTTGCTGTTCATGCTACGATCCGGTCAGTTTCCTTACCTTGTCGATCCACTTGACGATTAGACTTTCTACGCCTTCAGATCAGGGAAAACAATGCGTCAGGAATATAGATGATTGGCAAAAGAGGTTTAGGGACCTCATCGACAGCAGTAATTGTGCACCGCTGGTTAGGCTTGTCAGCATTGTTGCCTATTACGAAACGTGTGAGTCTATCTCTAACACGTGCGTCAGTGTCATGTATAAATTTCGTTGCAGCTTACGATACCGACGCTCGCCCGGACTCTTCCGGCGCGCGGCCTCACATTGAGCTCTCACAAAATATATTTGACGATGCGAAAAAGTGCCTCGGTGACATTCTGGCCGTACCCAAGCATCAAGATGGTCCGAGAGTGTTTGCTCTCCTGGGCCCTCTGACGAAACACCGGATTTTGCGAGAGCGCATCCTCACGCAGGACGTCTTGGAAGCTCTGCTTATAGTAGTCGATGAGATCGTTCGTCAACGGGGACGGAGTTTTGGGCAGGCAATGGGCGGCCTGAATTGCCTGTCGCAGTGCGGTGCGTTGGCGATCGTCGTGCATCTAGTAAGTTACTTATAATTTGTTAGAGGCCACCCGGCAAACTCTCGTTGAGAAGCTCGGGGTCAACCCCCCGAATTCCAAAGTGTCCAGACTTTCTCGGATATCGGAGATTGATGGTAAGGACCACGCCTATGGTTGGGAATACATGGTGATAAATCATTCTTTTTAGACCCGTCCCTTCTACCTGCCGCGTTGCGCGTGGTGTTGACCCTGGCACAAATTCCGGAAGGTCAGTATTCCCAACTTTGTTGGTAAGCCACAGTAAATTAGTGGTAACACCGCGGCAGCAAAAAATGCGTGCTCCGTAGTGAAGCCTAGGGTCAGGAAGTTGGCGGGAACAGACGAACAAGTAGTCGCTCTCCTCGCTGTTGAAATACTGCTTAACCTGTCCAATCAGAACGACCGTAAGCAGCGCGTTTTCGAACTTGTGTTTTCTTCTCCTTACCAAAGTATTAGGCCCACTGAACCTTCGCGATACACACGTTCGAGCTAATCTCGGCAGTGCCTTGGTCCGCTTGAACCCCGGGCAGACATGATTCAACAGATGGACAAGGTCGCGGTATTGGTTCTGGACAACAGATACTGTGTCACCTTTTCGGACTCGGTGAGTGATGTCCATCAGGGCGTTTCGAACGAGAATTGACCGTGACATCCCTTGTATCAGACGCCACAGAGCTCAGTGAACCCCAGAGAAAGCTCATTAGAGAACTGCAAACAGCCGTTCGGCATGGGAATGCCCGGGAGCGTGTTGCTGCTATGATAACCCTTCTGAAGCTATGCGAGAGTGGGTTTGATATTATATACTGAACCAGACGCAACTCATGTTTCATCAGCGATGACCATCCGCAGCTATCTCCGCGAGATCGACCTGTTGAACGACTTCGTCAGTCAGCTGCGACGTAAGGACAGCGCACTCCTTGCTGCATACGCGCTGGTCACCTGTTTGAAATACAGTGAGTGGAACCGTGTGCGGTAGGGCTCGTCTGGCTCAGAATCACACTAGGCGACATGAAGGAGTCCATCAAGGACAACGAACTCCTTCCGAAACACATCGTCGGCATGCTACGACTGGACTATTTTGACGACGCTGTGGGTCAGGTCGAAGGGTTCCAGATTTATCCAAATTAGGTGACCTGCGGGAGAAGATCAAGAATTACAACATCACTCAGGTTCTGAACACGAAGCTAGGAACGGGCTCGCCGAAGGAGGTTCGGACGAGTCTGATCAGCTTGGACATCTTTCGGTCCTTTGGTATGTATTGGGAATGACGACATCGGTTCATCGTGGCTGAGGCACTCCCTAGATGAGGACGGTCCCTGGACTCGCGAGCTTGTCGATAAGAGTTTGGATCACCTACGGAACACAGCATGGAAGGCTCAGAAAGCCGGGGTGGCTATCCTCTCTGCATTGGCTCAGACGGGTATGCATCAACCGCCATCTTGACGGTCTTCTGTGACGTTCTGTGACTTTAGCGCACGGCGTGGAGGCCATCGGCCCCGGATACACGAGATCATCGAGATTCTTTTCCCAGATGGTTATCTGCCGATTCATCCGACTGCGAACCCTCTGTCGCATACCTCGCCGGATGCTCCGTCCAGGCCACCTTCGTCGTTGATGGGACCCGCATGCGCGCTGCGTATTTTGGTGCAGAATAGCAAGTGTTACCTGCCGTCTTGCGGGGGTGTTGGAACTGATGCGAAGGGATATTTCAGAGACACTGAAGGACCGTACGCGCGAGACGATGCAATACAGCAGGTTGAAACATTTGTATCTATCCGAAAGGCTCGTGGACGAGATCGACACCTCGGCGTGGCGCGTCAGGACTCCAAACCGAAGTCAGTTGTTTCTTTCGTATGGATGGGTAACTGACACACTTGTTTCTCTTTTTTTATACTTAGCCGACGTGATTGGCATGCTCGACGAGATGATCGAAGCGGTCGACAACGAACTGTCAGAAGAAAGTTTTACATCGATCGGGCAAGCTATGCTGCCCCACATTAATCATTGGAACCACCTCCTGGCGTTGCTCTGCGATCAGGCGGTGGCGGTAGTGACACTCGCACCAGCGCTTGGCGTCGCAGCACTGGCGATCCTCGCCGTGGTCGTGTCAATACCAATTTCGCTGTCTTACGGGTGCGTATCGGAGAGCCACCTTTTTGTGAGTACGGTAATACTGACTTGGATGGATGTCTAGGTTCTTCAAACGCCTGCTGTTGCGCTATCAGGATGCCCGTATCTTGGATAATCTGCGTTGTAGGACTTCACAGGGCGAGCACCATGGCGAGACTGACGTGAATTCCCACGAAGGCGAGAATGCTCCAGGTGGACATGGCGTAGACTGGTGACCAGCATGGCGGCGACAGCTCTCAGGGTGTCGAAACTATGCATACTCAGGGTGGCCAGGAGTGGGGTCCTACTCGGGACATGGGATACAATTGATGCGATATGCATCATTGAGCTTTCTTGTTTTAGTCTCTTCCGTCAAATGGCGTGGACGGTTGGAGACGGTCGAGATGGAATCGCGCTAGAGTGAGGCGCACCTCAATTTTTAAAGGCAATAAGGAAGGAAGAAAGTATTTGGGCCGCCATCTTGTTACTAGTATCAAACTAGTATGATCTTAGCGGAGTAATATGAGAGTCTCGTCCTTTTCGAGTGGACCAACTTCCTTCGCCAACCTACTTCGGAAGGCGGATCTATAAGAAGAGAACAGGTCCGGCGAGATGAAAAGGGAGGGACCAAAAGGGACCTGCCTTGTCCTGTGAGAGGGCGCGGCGAGTGGGGCGAAAAAGAACCAGCCAATGAGTTGTAGTCTGGTGACCAGACTAAGCGAGTCGGACTCAAGGACCTCGCACTCTAAGCTGTCACGTACCGCGTGACTCACGCAGAAAGGCCTGACTCCGCTACTACAACTTCGATCCTCGACCTCACCTCGCGGCGGCGCTAGGGCCCACTAGTGACCTTGTAAAACAAGGTAACATAGTATTTCTACGTCTCTACTAGCTTATCGACGAAACCTCACTGGATGATCAGGTGTGTTCAGTCAACTCAACCCAACTGAGATATCAAACTTCATTGTGGGCTGGTAGATGGATATGGCGCCTCTCCAACGTGGTGGATTAGACTTGGCCTATTCCATCAAAGGCATGTATCGCATCCTCGACCTTACATCGGAGCAGGGTAGTGGTGGTCTGGGTGAGCACACCAGTCAGACTGGCGCGCTTGTTCTCATTATCGATCTGGTATCAGTCAATAAGATCATCATATCCCAAAACTCGCTCGAGGCATTCATAAATAATGTTTGCCCGGGGTCATACATATCGATGACCAAAGTCGACTTCAAGGCCCTTGACCATTATGTCATCAAACCCGTCGGCGTCTATGGAAGCAAAGAGGAAATCGTCCGATTTTTGTTGCAACTCGCTGCTATCGACGAGACAATGTGTGACATCTTGTCATCTCGCTGGGACCGTCCATCCTCTGTAACATTGACAAATGCTTTGACAGTGCGGCACAGCTTCTCGTCGATTCCGATTCACATGTGCGCACGCAACCGACCCTCCGTTCAGGCTTGTACATCATCACAACGCCAGAGCAAACTCAAACTTGGGGCTCTCATCAAATATTTGTTCTATATTGGCCCGAACAAACGACTTGGGATGATTCTGCGGCGTCTTCCGTTCGTCGGAATCGCATCATGTTTATGAGGTTCGTTCACCTGACGCCATTGAAATAAATGTCGTTCAAGTGCATCTTGCACAGGTACCTGACAAAGATGTGTGACCAAGTCGTGTCTTTGATCTCATCCGAACACGCGCAAACTATCCTTTGGAGTGAGGAGGATAGCGAGGACGAGGATATGCTCGAAATAGACCGCGGCGAATTGGACCGAATGTTCACATTCGAAGTTGGACAGACCAACGAACAAGAAGAGGCGGTGGCTGTCCGCAAGGGATTCAAGGTCAGTCCTTCCTGGATTTGCGACTGGGGTATACGTTGACACGACTGGCGTTTGCGGTTCAACTTCAGGCCGTTTCGCGGGCTATCGCGCTTCCAGAAGCACCCACCGAAGATCCGGATCCGATGAGACCTGCGCCGATCAAGCCGTTTTTACTCTTTGGAGAGACGACGCAGGGATTCATGACAGTGGAATATCGGGATATGCAGGAATCCTATAAAGGAATTCTGAAGGCGGGCTTGCAACTCGGGACATATCTGTAAGTGTCCCTCTTTTCAAAAGGATTCGTGCTCTCTGGCTACTTGCTTATCTCGTGTTAATAGGACGTCGGACTGCCTCCGCCTGAGCGAGCAGTTGGACGAAGAGGCTGTAGGAATCTTGGTCAACTCCGGGCTTGAGAAGCGCTTTCCGCGGGAATGCAGACAATGGAAAAATGAGGTCACCGTCGTGCGCAACATATCGGAATCGAGCTTCAAGATGGAGTCTGGCAATGCACGCACGAAATTGCAAAAGGAACAGCCGGCGCTCCGAAGGTCGATACTCGAAGCTGTTCTAGACGAGGTGTTGCTACTCTATCCGTGAGTCGGACGTTTCTTTACTTCAGGCTGTTCGTTGTTCATTCCATAAAATGTTAGGTGCTTTGATCGCGAGGTCTTCGCATACAATGACGACGATTCCGAGAAACCTGTGAACGGTTCAAGTAGGCGTTGGTTGGACCTCAGGATTGAAATCGTTGCATGCTGATGTTGGTCATCTCAGAGTCCCTCTCGGAACGCTTGACACTTTATCCAAGAGCAAAGAACGAAGTTGCGCAGCAACTCAGTCAAATATTTCAGACCATTGCCGATCAAGAGTTTAGAGATGCAAAGTACCATGTCTGCCTGTTTGAGGAATTGATGGTGCTCTTGAACAAGAAGTCTATGGAGCTCGACAAGCAGGGGTGCGTGCCGATATCGGAGGCGGTGTCGAAGGGGGATGTCTTTCGGTTTGTAGAGGCGGCGTTGGTGTTGTTTGCGGGAGAGTGTGACATGGAGAACATATGGGACGATCTTTTTCGACGTGCGACAGATGCGGCGCGGAACATCACCGACAGTCAATTTCTAACTCGGTTAGGAGAGGGCTTGGAACGATTTGGACAGTACAGTGACCTATTGAAGCCGTCGGTGGACAAGGCAAGAGAGAGGGCGTTTGCGCACCTGGAGGTCGGCATCACGAGAACGACAAACAGGCTCATGCCAGCAGTGCACAAGATACAAGAGCAGGATTGTACGGAGCGGATCAAGCGCGAACGAGCTAGTCTTGCCGATGAGGAGCAGCGTAAATTGAGGGTGGATCTGATCAGACAGGTCAATAGTCTGTCCGCACACGCCGCGCACGCGTAGGTTATATCCATAATCCAATTGAATGGATGCTGATGTATTACTCACAGACATACATTGTCCATCGCCGCGGTCCGCAAGGACGGGTACTCAATGGGTTAGGCACCGTATTATATGTATGCCCCGTCGTCACACTCACGATATATTCTTTTTATCAAGGACGGGTTTCGTCGACAAACTACCGCATCACGGGTTCGCGGACGTCACGACAAGACCCGGTGATGTATGCGGTGCATGTGATGAACCTGACGGCGCAAGATCAGCACGAGTTGCAGCTCAATCCAAGTGCGATTCCTTCGCCACGGTTTAGGTTTCAACATACGTTCAATTTGCCGTTGGGCCATTCCGTAATGTACGTCTTGCCTGCTTCCCTTGTTCGTCTTCGTGACTGGCGGGAGTTGGTGTCGCTGAACTGAATCCTTTGCCCGCGATCGGACCAGACGCGCGCAACTTCTTGAAGCAGGGAAGCTCTTGTTGGTCGTCACCGATCGTACGGGGAACTTGACTGTATATCTCGAGCGTCTCACGACTATCGCTGGTGCCATCACACGCGGCCGCGGGAAACGCCTGAATCGTGAAAAGATTGGGCATGAATTTTTGTTGGCATACGACGAGTCGAAGAAGATGTTGGCGGTCGTGTCGTCGGACAAGGTAAGTTACTACGTATTCGCTTACGTTACTGTGGTCGTGTTGTCAATCTCTCCCACGTTCACAGTTCCTACTGCATATTTTCGTGTTCGACGACGCGCGCGGATTTCAGGCGCTGGGAAGCGCAATCAACTTGCATTCGTGGTACAACGATGCGCTGTTGATTCGCCTTGCATGCTTCGTGAGCGGAAGCGAAGAGCTACTCCTTGTCGATTCACAGGCGCAGGCGAGGGTGTTTTCTTTGGTGACACTCCAGTTTCGGTGCGTCTGATCTTGGTTTCTATGCGACTCGCTGATGAGGGGCGGGAATGGCTAGACTTGCAACACTCCAGCTTGAGCAGGTGCCATATAGTGTGAGCTCGACGCCTGATGGTGCTTGTCTGCTGGTCGCACAAGCCAAGGGTGGCGACTCGGCGGTGACGGCATATCACTGGAGTACCTTTGGCTCCACTGCAGGAGTCTCGCTGGACTTGGCCCCGCTTACGGTCGAGAACGGTCCTGTCGTCACGTCGCTGATCAATCGAGCAGCTGTGCATGTCGTTGCGCTTGATTTTGAGGCGCACGCATGCCGATCACATGCTTTGGACATCAGTCGCAAAGTGACCGAGTTTACATTCAAGGAAAAGGGTGCGCACCGTTTTTTCGCACGACGGCAAGGGTCAGGAGGATATGCGACCGCACACAACTGTCTTCTCGACTGTCACGCCGAAGTCTGGACCCGTTTCCCGGTCATTCCCGCAGTACAGCGCGAAACAATATCCTCGTCCAGCCTTCGGAGCGCGCGAACGCTGGTGTTTGTGACGGATCGCGATCATCAGCGGTATGCGGCGCACTTCACGGATATGATCTTTACGTTTGAGAGGGAGACCAAGAAGCCAACGGGAGATATACTCAAGTCCATCCAGGTCTCGGCAGCGTCATTCGCTGTCTTTGCTGCCGAGTTGTGCGGAACTGGAAAGCGCCAGAACTCGACTCGGAATCGTGCATGGAACGTCTCAGCTTACCGCGCAGGTGAATGGCTCGTTGAATTCCTATGCTTGATTCCTATCCACCTCGCGCTGGCCAAGGACAATCGGTTTGTGCCGCTCAAAGATGGGGTTTACTCGCCCGACCTGGAGAGGCCGTTGTTGTATGCGGACGTGAACCGCTTCGTCGATAGTCTCTCGTTTGGGTGGTACGAGTCATTATTTCAGTCGTATATGGCATCCAAGGTGCGTGTTGTCGCTCCTGTTAGTGTGAAGGTTCGCTTGCTCATGGTACTGATGATAGCCCGTCAAGGTGGTGTCCGCGATGGGGGAACAGTCTGTCGGGAAGAGTTTTGCGCTGAACCATCTCGTCGATACGTCGTTTGCTGGGTCGGCGATGCGGACGACGGAGGGGGTGTGGATGTCGGTTACGCCGACTAAAGATGCATTGATCGTTGCACTCAATTTTGAAGGTTGGTCCCGTACAGCCGCTCGCATAGCTTACCCCGCTTCATTCCGGCACCCATTACCTTTCATCGGTAGGTGTACACAGCATTGAAAGGTCTGCTCAAGAGGACACGTTGCTCGTTTTGTTCAGCACCGCTATCTCCAACTTGGTGAGTAGGATGAAGTAGGGTGGACCCGGAGGTAGTAGAGATACTGACCTACTAGGACGTTTCGTGTTGCAGGTGCTGTTCCGCAACAATTTCGCGCTCACTCATGACATTGCTGGGCTCTTTCAGTCGTTCCAGTCGAGTTCGACAGTGTTGGATCCCAAGGCCAATCCGTCATTATTCCAGTCGACGTTGGTCATTATCATCAAGGTACGTCTACCGCGGTTGGACCGCATCAGCTGCGTCGACAGGATTCGTCTGAGGCGTGTTTCCTTGCCGACTTAGGATGTCGTCGACTCGGACAAGGCCGAAATTGCCAAAGAGTGGGTTATGGCTGCTTGTCGTGCTTTCGTGCCGAGCCTTTCATAACAGATGTCTTTCGTGCCCAGATTTTCCCTCGAGGTCCAACGGATCGTGCAAGACGAGCAAGAGGCGAATTTCATTTCTCGGCTTCATGCTGGGAAATTGAACATCATCCCATGGTGAGAACTAGGCGGGCTCGCATAAATCCAATTAATTCTCGAAATTCTCGCTGGTCCCTCACCCAGGCCAGTCATTGAGTCAAAGGAGTTTTATGAGCTATTCCCTGCGGTAAAGCAACAATTGGATAAGCAGGCGGTCACGCATCGATCCGCTGGGGAGTTTTTGCACTTGATGAAGACATTGATGGCCAAGTTAAAGGTGAGCGTCGTTTCTCTCAAGGAGCATCACATGTCTTGCTCACTCGCGAACGTGTTCAAGGCGAATGATTGGGGTGCTATGTCTCGTAAGAACCTGCGCGTTTTGCTTGCTTGGATTATATGACGAGCTCCGGATTTAGAAACTATGGCGTCTCATCGTGCACAGCTCATTTCGACAATCCTCGCTAACGCGCTCGCCTTTGGATATGCAGAGATTGATCCAGAGTGCGAGCCTCTGAAGGTGAACCTATTCTTGACGTACTTCCTGTGCTGACTACGACACTGACATCGTTGGTAGAATCTTGATACAGACATGTCGGTTGACCTGCCAGATACACGGCACCAACTCTTCATTGGCGGTGGCGGCGATCAGTCTGTGTCTCGCGAACGCATGCTGACGGTCCTTCGGACAGCCTGGGAGGGCCACGCATCCCGCCAATACACCACCGAAGATGAATGGGTCGCAGGCTTGACCCAGCACCTCGAGACGATCGTGAACCTGCGGATCGCCCACGTTCGTGAATGGTTAGACCAGAACCTGTCCCGATTTCAGGCAGTCAGTGGCGGTGGCGGGAGCCACGCCCGCATCGACGAATTGGGGCGTCTCTTTGAGAGTTCAATCGTGGACTTGAGGGGTAGCGTCCAACTGTGTGGGATGACATGTGCGGGGTGTCAGCTTCGGTGTGTACAGAGTCGGGTGCACGAGGGTGTGCACGACTGTCAGTCCGACCATCTGTGCGTGCATGAGTGTGATTTCTGTTTGGCGCTTGAGTCGGAGGAGCATCGGCCATGTACAATGAGGTGAGTGGTGTATGGGCTGTGATGTTGTACGTTTGGTGCTGAATACGTCGCAAAAGTGCTGGTCACGCAGGGAAGCACATGTACGTGTTCGTTGCTTTGGCTGACCGCGCAGCGGCTCACGCTCTTTGTAGATGCGTCGCGAACCAACATTTGTGCGGGAAATCATGCAAATTCTCAGGAAGGCATGGATGTCTGGATGTATGCGCCAAAGTATGTGCTTTCGTTCGAGATGTTGATCTCACTCTGACGAAAAGAAAGGTAATTGATCACACGGACGAGGAGCATCTCTGTGCGGCTCCCATCCACGCTTGTGGGAGGGTGAGCCACTGCTGACTACTTTCAACCTTTGTGCATGTCCATTCTGAGGCGATTTGTAGTCGTGCGATCTCTCCGACATACGAATGGTCGATGGGAGTGTTTATTCATGTCCTGGGACGTGCCGAATTCCAAGGTAACTTCTTTTCTTCTGGTAATATCGCTTATTTGCACACGCTCATGCTCGTTTGAAGCGACGTCGATCATAACCTCCATCAATGCGATGCACGTTTCTGTTCTATCCAATGCCAGTTGTGCAAACGTCTGTGTGCCGACCAAGATCACATGCATGGTCTGGACTCGAGCGCGATCCATCTCTGCGGGTGCGTATGATGTTGATGTGGCGGCGATATTGGTCTTTGATGGGTGCACTACAGACAAGAACATTTGTGTACTTCCATTTGTGCTACCCCGGGTATTTGTGAGATCGAAACGGCGCCGCATTCCATTGAGGCGACGTTTACGGGCAGAAACGAAACGTTCCAGTATACCAAGGTATGTTGTCCGGCCTGGAATATCTGTTCTGGCACTGAACGCTGAGCCTTCCTGCAGTATTCTCAGGGTTCGTCGAAGTTCTTGTGTGCCCTCCCACACTAACCTGACGATGTCCCGGAATGGCAGTCGCGAAACGCTTGAAATGCATCAAACCGATTCCGTCCGGCGCTACGAAGCACAAGGGACCTCATAACCACAGCCTAGACAAGAAAGTCGTTCATTTTTGTGAAGCAAAGTATGGCTGTCGAATTCTTTGTGCATTTTCTTTCTCTCACAGTCATTTAGATGCGACAATTGCGGTTACTTTTGCACGTTGCCTCTTCGTGAGTTGGACGCACCCGCGATTCCGATAGGCGCTGACGACTCGCTTGAAGGCCATCCACAACAAGAGCACGAGACGCGGCATGGGTCCATGTCACGTACCCGCTGGACCATGGATGGGCCGGACGACGTACCGTTAGAAATCGAAGGGCGCAAGTTCTCCACCAATGACGAAGGTGCACCGATGATGTGTAACCTCGTTTGTTCGGCAATGGGGCGGCACGTCCACATTGACTATTGTCGCGCGGACGATGAGGCGGCATGCACTGGGAACGAGGAGCTCCAGCACCTGACGAAGAGGATACAGCCTTCACCCGATCGAGCAAAGGACGTGCTCACGCACACTCTCTTCTGGAAACGGAGTGGTGAGTGACATTTGGGTGCATCTGCGATGGCTGATCGTCCCTCTGCATTGTCCCTCGACAGGTTTCAAGGACCCATACTCGAGAGAAGAACAGACCAACTTTGGTAAATGGTGAGTTTCCTTTTGGTTTTTCTTCTGGCAATGATGGACAGTTGACATTCATTGTAGTGATGCCATGTGTGGAGGTACACGAGTCCCCGATGTCATCTTGCTACCCTCACGAGCGTGATCAATAGGTCCCGAACACACGGCTGCTGGGGGCGGTGCAGCTATACCTTCTTACTGTGTCCTGCCCCTTTTCCATGCGCCGCTGAATCCCAACACTGCACCCGCAGGAGTGGGTTACATCTCAAATGACGGGCATTCATTCGCATGCAGGAACCCAGTCGTGATGCAGCAAGCCTTCCATGTGTAAGTTCATTCCGCATGTGTGTGCGTGTGGCGCGAGGAATTAACTTGATTGTGTTTTGACAGAATATTCGTGGCTGACCAGTAGGTTTCTCTCGGTCGTCTCTGGGGTAGATTTACTTACCATACTTGTGTGAATAGTTCTGGTTCGATGAGTTATACCGATAGAAGGCCGCTCCCCAATACGCCGGCCACTGCTCAAATCACTGCTCGATCAAACAATCGATATGGCGCTGTGCTTTCGTCGCTGCATAGTTTCTGGACAGCACGCGCAGCGGCAATTGCGAGCTCGCATGCTGCGCGTCGGGATGCATATAGTGTGGTCTTATTTGACCATGCTGTCGCAGCCCCGATTGTGAATGATTTTGCGAGTCCACCGGATCAGCTGTTGGACGCTCTCCTTGGTTTTGATGCAGATGGCGGTACCAACTTTACTCTTGCCATTCAACAAGCTCAAGTGGTTATGGAGCAAAGTTGGAGCACAGAAAGGTAGATGTCGCGTCTTTGTTCAATCCCTTTCAACAACAGACCTCCCATTGGTACAGATTCCCGGTCATTGTTTTTCTTTCCGATGGTGAATGCAGCATCGGCGACGACGTTATACAGGATTTGTGCCGTACGGCCGTCCGACTTGGGTAAAAATCGATATTTATTCACATAACCTCGTTCCAGCTAATGTGCGTTCTCTTTGCAAAACGCAGAAAACCGGTGTCGTTCCATGCGGTGTCGTTCGGTCCGGATGGTTCTTCAATGTACCTGCGTCGCATGGCCCAGATTGCGCAGGACGCGCAGAACAATGCGCCGAGAGATCCACTCGCGCCTGCCGCTGCGACGATCCTTTCGTCGTACACGGAAGCGCTCGATACGGTGCGTGTGCATGCCTCGTTCTACCCTAGCGACATGGGCCCTTAACCGACTTTTGGTTTGCACCACGCTAGGTCCAACTCGCAGAGACGTTCCTGGGTATCGCGGAGTCGTTGAGAAAGCCGAGAGGGGCACTGATGCATTGAGGTATTAGATCATTGTTTGTCATCTTTTGGTGCTGTAGAGTCGCGAGGTTGAAGTCTGTCAAGTTGTATTACTACGACCGGGTCACCGGGTGTTGCATGTAACGTACTCATGGACTCGGATGTCCACAATATCAAAACGTCGAACCAGTTTCATATTATTCACTCCAGATTGGCTTTACCCCTGTGACGAGAGACACACCATGAGCTGATTTCGCGTGTGCTTGCAGGTCCCTGAGGGTTGCCCGGAGGGCCGTGGAATTGCCAGCCAACTTCTCATATCCCAAAGTGGACGACTTACACGTTTGGGAGTAATGCTTCTGCTTTTGGACCGGCGCACACAGTCACGGTGTTGCGACACAGTGTAATCCTTGTCCCACAGGTTATTCTATCTCGACAAAGGAGCGCAAAATGATTTCGTTCAATTCGCAGTGTCCACAAAGAAAATTCATTGTTGGGGGGCTTTGAGAGGTGACCACTGAGTTCGCGCTGTGACCAGTGACGAACTTCGATCGTAAGCTAAGTGCTGGCATGCGGCGTGTGACAGGCATTCAAGTATCGTGTCCCGAACTCCGGATGAT